>JAOXYD010027057.1:0-14321 GCA_028565735.1 Pinacopodium congolense | reverse complement strand
GGTTTGGCTTGATTTTGGTAAGAATCATGTAGGTTAGGGTTAGGGATTGAAGGTCACAAAGGAGGAAGAAGAAAGCAAAAGAAAATGTCTGGAAATTGGACTCACATTGGTTAAAAACTGATGGTGGTAAGTAATGAAACATAATTCGTCCAAAATGTCACATTCTCATTAGTTTATACTCCACCAATCACTCTCTTCAACTTGTCATCCCCTGTATGATTCACCATAACTAACTAACCATAAATCATGTTATCATGAAATTTTATAGACATATCCACAAGAAATATATGAAAAATTTTCATGTTTCATACGTCCCTAATTCAAACTCCAAGGTCCTCATTTAAAAGGAAACATCTTGGGTACCCGAATTAGTATCCTAACATGAGCAGATTCAGTAAAACAACCATAACTTTCATTATACTTATCCTTTTGACGTGATTTGCCAAACTCCAACTAAGACTTAGGGCTACAACATTTCTTCCTTATACTCCTTCAAATTCTCACTCTATGAAGACATTAAATGGGTTGAGAAGTTAAACTATATTTCAGTCCTGAAATAAAAGTTTAACTCCAACGATGTATAAATGAAAAACCCCTCCCTAAAACATCTTATAATTCATCAATCCACCATTTTAAATTTCCTAAAACATTTATTACCACACCAATCCCTTAATTTTCATCCCTTTAATCATTCCAAATCACAAATTCATCAGTCAAGACATAAATAAATTAACATTTGCACGATAATCACATCAAAATCACTTATACCCGAAAATGATCAATTTAATGCAACTAACACCTTTACCATTATTCCAAATCCCAAGTGAAGAATGTATATGAAATGCAATTCACAATTACGCATGTGAAATGATTCTCTAAAAAGTGGATTATCATATATATAGGAATCGGGTCACTACATTGTAGATAGTGCAGGTGATGAAAGTGCTTATGCATTCTTGTTAAATGATCACCTAGATGATGCTTACATTGACTTTATTGGTGTTAAGGATTATATTCAAATTGAAGACAATGATTTTAAGGTTCTTGAATGTGAAAATTTTAATGAATTTGTCTAGCAAAATGAGGTTGAATCCATTAAATCAATAGAGTTTATGGATTTTATTGGTGTTAATGCTTTTGATGCTAAGTTAGACATGGTAATTCAAGACTTTTTACCATCGATTTTACAAGTAATGACTATTTTTCCATAAGGAGTCAAGTTCCAAATTATCAAAATCAATTTTATGTTTTAAAACCCTTTCAAAATTTGGCCTATTCTATTTTCCAAGAGAATAAGGTGAAAATGTTAGATTATGGACCAATGAAGAGACTAAAGATTCTCTAACCTAGGTCAAGCTAAAAGACCTTAAAGAATCGCTTGTTGGGAGGCAGCCTAATCGTAGTAATATTATTTAAAGTGTGTTTTGTGCGGTTTTCTTTTTTTTCTTCTTTGTAATCCTTGTTATTATTTGCTCATTTTTACTTTATGGAAGATAGTTGCTTTCGGGTTGATTTATGGTCCCTTCATTTTCTTTTGTTGGATTTGCAGGTGTTTTCTTCAATCTTTGCTATCCTATAGAGCAAGTGTCAAAATGCACCTTCATTGAATCTTCAAGTGATTTTATCCTCTTTGTCTGGGTGCTTTCTTTCCATTTTTTCCTCATATTTAGGCTAAGATGTTCAATTTAATTATGGGGGAGGGAATGGTTGTTTCAAACTTATCTTTATTTGTCATAAATCATATCATTTTAGCATCTTTTTGAAGATCATCTATAATTTGTGGAAACTTTTTTCGATTTTGACAACTTTAATTAACATATTTCTTTTTTATTTTTATCATTTTGATGTTTTGAGATGTTATATTATCAATTAAGCATGTTTATTAGCAATGAACATTGATGGTTTCATGTTTTGGATTATGGATATTTGATAAGCTTTATTAGTTTCAATGTATAAAATACATATGCCCAAAGCTTTTTGTGACTTATTTTAACATTTTCATATCTTATTTAATTCAAAACCAAATTCAATGGGAAAAAAGAAAGAAAATGGAATAAGTGTTTAAATTGAGAAAAGTGAGCAATGATTATTCACTCTATTGGCTTTAAGCTAATTGATTGAAGTTAAAGAGTGGTGTTAGTAGCCAATTTATTTGAGGTGACAGTTGAGTAACCAGGGATGTTCATGAAAAAATATTTATCTTCATGTAAAAAGATTGAATGACCTCTCAATCAAGCTTTAAATGCTCACTTATATGCTTAAATTGGTGCTTAATGGCTAAAAGGTGTAGAATTGCTTAAAATATGAGCCATTTCACTTTATGTATATCCATTTTATGCATAGAATTCATTTGATGGAAGTTAGGCTAAATTTTGAAAGAATATGAAGTCATATGAAGTTATTTGTTAATTTACATGTTTGATTAATCATATAGCATCTTGACGATTGAATAATGAAGAAAAGGTGTCAATGATTGGGTTTGATAGATTAAGCAAGTTTTCCGATGCTTATAGGCTATTTTGAGATAAATGATTTAATGATTTACTTCACGACAAGCAAAATCTAAGTGTGGGGTAGTTGTTAGGCTTTGATTTCAATGTATTTTCATATCGATTTCAAGTTAACTTAATGTACATTTGCTTCTAATCAACGTTAAAGTGTTTAAATATCATTTATATTTATGTATAATGCAGATGGAAGCTCAATCTTTAAAAAAATATACGAGATTATGCAGTAAAAATTCCAAAATATATACTAAAATGAAGACCTAATCTAGCCCACTATAATGCTCTCCAGGCCGTCGTTTTACTCTTGAAGACAAGGACTAATATGACGCTTTTATAGATTGCCATAGTACTCCTTTTAAGAGTCGTTTTGGTATTTTTCGCACAATTTCAAACTACAACTTGCACTAACTTATTGCTAATTGTCCTAGACATATATAAGACGCCTCTGAGATCATTTTTGTAGAAGTTAGGACAGATTAGGGAAGAGAATTCAGATCAAAATTCCGCTTCTCTCTTCTTTAGCCTGTTTTGAGGTTTTTCTTTTCTTTTTCTTTTCTTTCATTTTTTGATTGTAAATTCATGTTGTTTTAAGGATTCAAGGGAGTTCTTAGTCATGTTGGGAGGTTGTCTATCAGTTTGTTCCATCATTTTGTGATTTCTAAACATTAAATCTCTTGTTTTATGCTCTCTTTGTTAATATATGGCAAGAACATATGTCATTTTAATCCAATCCAAAATTTTCTTATTTATGTATAATGTTTTGAGTTAAATTATAGCTAAGGACAGGTTCTTGAATGCCTTGGGTGAGTTTATAACACATGATTGTATGATAATATTTGACTATTTTAGATCATAATGCTTATTTTAAGTTGGCCACTTAGAATATGATTTAAGAGGATTGTAGGTCCGACAATCTCTTCTTTATGATTTAAGAGGATTGTAGGTCCGACAATCTCTTCTTTAATCATTGATAAATTTAGTAAACAACATGGTTTAATTAAAGGATATAAGAAATCTACATTGGTTATCATAAGGGCACTAATCTTGAATAAGGTTTTTAGGATTAGAACTTTTTTAACTTTAAGACTATTTCTTAGACTTGTGAGTGGACCAAACCATGAACTAAGAATGTTAGAGAAAAGGCAATGACCTAACCATGGCTTTTTGTTGATTTAGTGAAGGCCCTGGATTAGAAATTTAAATCCTTTTCATAACTTACTTAAGTCATTTAGGCATTCTTCTTAGCAAATTAATCATTTGGTAATCCTTAGATCACTTGGAATGCAATTAAAAAGTTGGAAGCTTTTTAATTTTTTTTAGTTAAACTAACCCAATTAAAGATCTTGAGTTCCTTAGATAATTGTAATCCAACTTCCTTAGTATTCACATATTTTCTCTATAGGTTTGACATTCCAAAGTCATAAATTTGCTCCACTTTGTTACTTATAATTAGTACATTGCCCTAAACTTAGTTTGAATTTAAATTTGAATTGCATGAGGATTGATTTATTTATTAAGCTAAATTAGTTATATTAAACCAAACTCAGCATAAACGACTTCTTACTTCACTTATAATTTGGTTAGAGGGATTATCTTTCTTAAATCTCCACTGTCTAGGTAAAGCCTGATCTCTTCTAATGTGATGCATTGGTACAACAACTGTTTCATTATGTGAAGGTTCGATATCTTAAGTTTCTTCCTTATACTCTTATAAAATTAAATTTTCTAAATCCTCTGATGGGCATATATCATCTTCTTAGAAAACCTTATTTAAATTAAAAGGGTTAGATTCATCAAACACAACTCGCATTGTCCCTTTAATCATCTCTGTCATCTTGTTGTACGTTGTCCCTTCAATCATCTCTATCCTCTTGTTAAACAACCTTTAAGCTCTACTAGTAAAAGAATAACAAAAAAATATGCCATCTTCTTATTATCTCTTTTATTGAAAATGAAGTATTTACAACTACACATTTTGAAATAGCTCACCTTTGGTTTCTTCTTATAACAAAGTTCATATGAAGTTCATCCATGCAAGGTCTTATGTACACCTTATTTGATTCATAACGTGCACTAACAAAAACTTCTGCCTAAAAGCATTTAAGAACACAATATTCAACATGCTTCTAGCCAGTTCTTACAAATTTTTATTCTTCCTCTTAACAAATCCATTTTGTTAGGGGGTTTTAGGTGTTGAAAAGTTATGAAAAATCCCATTTTCTTTGCAATATGCATTAAAAAATTCATTATCAAATTTTGTACCATGATCACTTCTAATTAAAGTAATCATATAGCATTTTTCCAATGGAACTATTTTAGTATATTTAGCAAAATATATAAAGCATTAATCATTGCTATCAAGGAACATAACCTATGTAAATGTACTATAATCATCAACAATCTTATATGCATACAACTTACCACCTAAACTTCCAATCTTAGATAATCCAAAAAAATCCATATGCAATAATTCTAAAGATCTGAATACTTTGACCAGAATTTTCTTCTTGTCTAAAACCTTGCTTTGCTTTCCTATTTAACATGCATCATAAATACTTCATTCATGGTAAGCCATTTAATAGCTCTTCTTGCAATTATTTGAAACATGCTTATAGCTAACATGACCCAACCTCCTATGACACATCCATGCAATCCCATTGATGGAAAAAAAACTCTTAAATTTTTTGTTAGAGAGATAATTTAAATTAATAGTGTAAATGTTTCCCTCTCTCTTACTAATGTAAACAAATCCATTATTAATCGCATTAGAAACTATGTAAGATTTACCATAAAAATTTAACTTTGAAATCTTTATCACATAATTGACTCACACATAACAGCTTAAGTTTCAAAACTCCTACCAAAAGCACATTATCAATGATGATGTTATTCTTATCAATTTTACCAATGACACTGACCGTACCATTTGGGTTTTCTCCATAAGTGACATGAACACCATTTTTACCCTTTAACAAAATGAATTTAGAGGCATCCCATGTCATAAGCCTAGAGAAACCATTATCTATATATCATGTGCTCCTCTTGAAGTCCTACGAAATAAAGAATTTCATTTCATTTTAAGTATCCACATTAATTAGGTCCTTACGAGTTAGATACCTTTCTAGCTCTTATTTCCTTTACCAAACTAGAGAACCTAGATAATTAATCAAAACAAAATTTTATAAGTGAATAGCCTACCACAATAATCACAACCATGTGTAACTTTATGAAAATGAAAATTTGGCCTAAACTTGTTCCTATATGCAAATCTTGTTGTAACAATCCTAATATTTCTTCAATGTTGAAATCTTATTGTAAAATAAATTTAAGCAACATTTCTTGATTCAGGAGTATATATAGGATGTGCATGTAAATGTGCAATTTGGATATGCATGGTTTGTGGCCCATATGAATGTTATGTTGATTTTGTATTTGCAAAGAAACTATATGTTTTCTAGGTAGCATGCACATTTCTCCTAGATGTAGGTCTTGAAACATACATAAAAGCATGATGAATGTTTTTAGATTGAGTCCTAGAAGATGAAGCAACATTATCAAAGGATTCATGAAGCACATGCCCTTTATCTAAACTTTTTTCTTTCACAAAAATACTCCTGGCATTTGTTGTTCCACTCACTAGAGCAAAAGCCAATGCCACACCTACCATTAGAATCCTTTCTAACTTCTAGCATGTTATGAAAAAATTTTCCTTTAGTAAACTATTTTAATGATTCTTTAATAAATTCTACCTCATTCTTTAAGAAATCGTTTTCATCTTTTTTTGAAAGAAGTACACTCCTTCCTATACGTCAAGAGTCCATTGATGAGAAGGGGCTAGCGAGTGTGAAAGTGTTTCGAATGAATATATGCTCATATATTTAATTAACTAGTTAATTCAATAACTTATGTGAAAGTGTTTTGAAAGTTGATGCAGTAAGCTCATTGTATTTGCCTTTTACATATGGAATTATTTTTTGTGATTTAGGTTAAAGGTTGAAAAAGGATGGAAATGATTTAAATGCATTTGCGAATTGATATGAATAATTGATTATATAACATTTCGATGAGTTATTATTTTTGAAAGATGAAGAAAACATTTTCAATAATGATGTTGTTAATCTTGAATTAATTTTCCTATAATTATATAATAATTTGAAAAAGTGGATGGATTAGTTTGCTTGAGGACAAGCAAAGACTTAAGTGCGGGGGAGTTATTAAGGGAAAAATTCATAGTGGTTTTAGTTACTATTTAATGTAAATTTACCCTTATTTCAGTGCTTAAATGTTTAATTTATGTTTAGAATTGTTTAATATATAGGTTGATGTGAAGAATTTCAAAAATGTGCAAAAGGATTCAAGAAGATTATGAAAACAGAGCTATAACGACACCCTATATAGCCCACTGTTGAAGGACTGTAGATTACCATTGAAGAGGTCAGATTTTGTACGCTAACGACGGGCTGATCATCCTATAACAGCATTGTTATAGATTAGTGGAGACCACTATTGAAGGACAGCAGATGAGTTTTCTAGTACATTCTTCAACAGTTGTTGCCTGTCTTCTTCCTCCACTTACAGCTTCTCCAACCCTACATAAAAGTAGTTTTTATGTTGTTTTTCATTTCTTTCTTTTGTAATTTGAGATTTTTAGGTTGTTATGACGTTCTAGCAACTTCATACACATAGTTCACATGTAGAATACTATCTGAGTATGTGATTTGGTTCATTCTAAACTCTTAATTTTGTATATTATCGTTGTTGTTTTGAATTAATCAAAGTATTATTGCTTAAGTTATATTTATTACGTTCTTTGATTAATTATTATGCTTAATGTTTAAATTTAGTTGAGTTATCATGCTAAATCTATTTGTGGATGATGAATTCTGTCAATTTATGATTAATGCTTGATTAGTGAATTAATCTTTATTTATTGAATGCTTAATGCTATCTTGAATTGATCACTTAAGATATTACCTTCAGATAATCTAGGATTTGACAATCTCTACCTAGGTTATTGGAAAAGTCAATAAACAACGTGGCTTAAATAAATGAACTAACCAAAGATTGGTTGATTATGAGGGTGCTAGTCTTGGATTATGATAATTTAGGACTAAACTTCCTAAGCTTTAAGCTTATTACCAAAGTTTGAGGCATAACCAAACCCCAAGATAAGACCAATAGAGATAAGACAGGGTCTTAACCATAGCACTACCTTGATTTAGTGAAGACCCTAGATTAAGCATTGCTAATCCATCAATTAAATCATTTACCACCAAAGCTTAACTTAATAAGCAATCTGTAGCTCCTTTAAAATATATTAGAATTTTTCTAGGCTTTTTAGATTGGCTTTTAGTTATTTACTTTCTTAAATCATAAAGCTAAGTCTTCTCTAGAAAATTGTAATCCAATTGACCTATTACTTACATTCGATAAACTTCCTCATGAGATCAATACTTAAAGTTTTAAATATACTCCTCTTTATTACTTGATTCATCCGGTACTCTTGCTAAAATGTGTGTCTTGATGGTGGGAAGTTTAAAGGTTCTAGTTGATCTTGATGTCATTATTATTGAATCTGGGAGGCATAGGGTGAGAAGAGAGAAAAAAATTCCTAACAAGCTGATAGGTAGAAACAAAAAGGCTCTGAACACTATTCTATTGATCTCTGAAGATTCTGTTATTCCTCTCCTTCCACAGGGAATAAATATAAGAGGAGAGGACTATTCTGAGAAGGGTAGAATCTACATATTTGATTTTAATGAGTTGGAGGATCCAATGCCCAGACAAGAGAAGCGAGCTAGGGTTTTAGGAAAGGTAGCACAGGTGGAGGAATTTAGACCAGAGAGTATCGGAAAATGTAAAATTAAAGAACAGATGATCATAGGACTCTCCATTCGACTTGCAAAGGGTACAAAAATTAGGATAATGGGTAAATTGTAGACGATCTAAGGTCTTAAGTTTACCTTTAAAGGCTAATGAAAGGTTAAACCCACTCCTGGGAAGAATATAAGCAAACCAAGCTAGTTTGGTCCAGGAAGGGGAACTAGAGGGAGGAATTAGAAAATAGAAGGCCTCTTTATTAGAGAAGATTTTGGTTTTATCGTCCCAAACAACGCTGCCTTTATGGAGGCTATTGGGGAGGTAAGGGATAGGGATCTATTTAAGTTCCAAGAGCTCATGGAAATTAGCAGGTGTCCAGCTCCAGGTATTATTATGGACAATGCTAACAACTTTGCTACAGCTACTCAATCCTTAGTCATAAATAAGCTAACTCGAGAAGGTGGTATGAAGAATGCCAGCAGGGTGCCAAGGGTCTGACAAATTGAACACATTATCATCATTCCTTATTTCAAATTTGAATTTCTAGAGAAAGGTGTCTCTGGCTTTCAAGATCTTTTTCTAACTCTAATAGTCCTTATAAGACGAGGAGTAAGACTAAAAGCTTTTATGCTGTAGAAAGACATTATAAATCCACTGAACCTAGAGGGCTTCAACATCAGAAAAAAGGATCCAAATTTTCTTAGTTAGCAGGACTTTGTTCCAAGGCTTCAGGAGTTTGATACCTAGTCCACCCTTAGATTTTGATCGGCAAACTTCCTCCCATTTAAATTTTAAATGGTGGCTAGGGGAGGAGGTACTAGACCAAATAAGCTTGTGTACCTTTCTTTCTACCTCTTTATTAACCTCAATAGGGTAGGAGGAAGTGAGAAGACTAGTAAACATGGAAGGAGTTAAGAACAAAACTAATCAGTTAGAGACAACCTGCAAAGAAAAGGTATTTATTGATCTAGGCGGAGATCTACTTTAAACTTTTGGCTAAAATGGGGGAGCAATCAAAGCAATTAAGCTTGGAGGTAATGAGAGGGAGTCTAATGTACTTAATAGGGAGAGAACTAATGGAAAAACCCATCAGCCTAGAGACAAGAGTAGAGAGGGAGGGGGAAATAGGGGCAACAACAACTTGACTTTTAAGAAGGTTTATAGATAAGCTTAAAAGGGAACATAAGATAGTGACTACTTGGAAAAGAATATGAATGGAAGGAGAGTCAGCTCCATAAAAAGGAGAAGACCATTAGCAAAACATAAATGATAGAGTTGGATTCTATCACACTTCTAATGGTAAGAGAAATTTGAGTGAGAGGATGTATGGAAACAAATAATTTGGGAGAGAACTTTCAAACAAACGATGAACAGGTAGGGAGATAGAGGGTCTCCTACCTAAGATCACCAGTAGACTTAAAGAAGTAGGCAGGTTTTCCATTGACTAGGATAGCCAAAGTGGTGGTGGACATGCATTCTTTGATCCATCAGATGAAGGGGGAGGGAAGGACATCACATGGAGGGCATGAAGGACAAAATCCCACTAGATGGAGTCATAAGCTTTCTTGAGATCTATCTTGAAGGTGCATATGTTATGACCATTATTAACATGATAGTTTTGAAGCATCTCTTAAGCGAGGAGGATATTATCACCTATCCTTCTTCCTTCAATAAAGGCTGATTGATTGGCATTGTTTATGATAGGAATAATAACCTTGATTCAGTCAACAAGAAATTTTATGATGAGTTTTTATAGCATATTACAACAGGAAATGGGCCTAAAATATGAAGTTGAGGAGGGGGAAGGAGTTTTAGGAATAAAGGTGATAAAGGTAACATTAACCTCCTTCAAAAGTCTCCTATGAATGAAGAAATCTAAGATAGCCACAGTAAGATTAGCTCCAAGGGTGTCCAAGTTTGTCTAAAGATCAAGCCATTAAACCCATTGAGTCCAAAAGCTTTGGAGAATGGAAACTAAAAAAAGATTTTTTTAATGTTAGTGGTGGAAAAGGGAGCACAAAGCCCCTTAGTTAGGTGGAGAGCTAACACTTGACATATCTACACATGGTACTAAGCCTATGAGAGGGAGTACACTGATTCCTCAAGTTGTCTTTGAAGAATTGTAAAAGTTGTTATTTGATATCCGCGGGGTGAGAGATCAAAGAGTTGTTAGGGACTACCAGAGAGGTGATAGAGGATCTTTTACTTTTGGTAAGGATGGAATGGTGGAAGAAGTTAGTATTTTTGACCCCTTCTTTCAACTAAGTGATCCTAGAATTTTCCTTATAAAAAGATTCTTGAATGGAAAGGGCAAAGAAGTAGTCCAAAAGAGCTTTTTTTCAACTAATTTAAGGGAGACAAAAGGGGGAAGAGGAGATAGAAAGTTATATTGAAGAGAGGCAGTTATAGCTTGAGCAAACATTAATATCAACATCAAGGACTTCCCTTTTATTTAGAGATTTAAGGAAAGCTTTAACAGGCTTGAGCATCTGAACAATTCTAAACATGGGAGTACCAACAATAGTGTTTTCTGAAACTACGAGGACTGAAGGAGAGAAAGAAGGGAGCTAGGTTAAGAAGTTGAAGAACCGGAAAAGGGAAGCTCGTTGATATGGATAAGGGAAGGAGAGGGTGCCAGGGCTATGATAAAAAAAATAGGGGAACCAAAAATAAGCAAAAAAGGAGGGGAATTAGATTAGTCAAGGGGCTAACCAGAATCCTATCTAGTTTCTTGGAAATGAAGGAGGGAGGGTCTTCCTTGTTGGACCAGGTGTGAAAAAGGCCAACAAATTATAAGTCGTAAGAGCGTAGTCTAAAGAATAATTTTTGAAATCATAGATACTGGTGATGGTCCTAGTTGAAACCTTTTATCATTATACTTTCTCCATCACCTTCATGCCTTTCTTATTAGGAAAATATTAGACCAGACTCACGTACTCACAATCTGAAATAGGGTATATGACACCTGCATCTAAGAACTTCATAACCCTTTTCTTAACAACCTCTAGTATATTAGGATTCACCCCTCTTTGTCTTTCCCTCACTTTATTGCACCCTTCTTCAAGATTGATCCTATACATCACCATATTTAGGCTAATCCCTTGTATATCTAAAATTTGCCAACCCATAACCCTCATTCTTTTCTTGATGATCTTGATCACTCTCTCGTCTTTCTCCAAGTGAAGTTGGCAGACTGCAATCCTTGCCTAGGAAGGTGTATCTAAGGTGGGAAGGTAAGGGTTTTGACTATAGCATGGTTGGTTTCACTATGGAAGGTGGTGTTGGAGTCTTAGTTCTCTCTAACTTTTGTTTCTTTCTCCTCACCCAACTGTTCTTGGTTCACTCGCTTCTCTTGTTTCACATTTAAAATTTCCTTCACTTACTTTTCTACTTCTTTCACTCATTCATCAATAATGTCAATTTTCATGCAAGTTTTACCTTCTATTAGCTTCTTAAAAATTTTATTCATATTAAATTTCAATTTCTCATCCCTAATTTTGAACTGCATCTTCTCCTTATGCATGTCCACTAAGGCCCTACTGGTATTCGTAAAGGGCCTTCCTAAAATCAAGGGCCAATTCCTATCATCTTAAAAGTCCAACATAACAAAGTCAACTAGAATAATAAATTTATCCACCTTTACCAAGACATCCTCCACCACTCAATATAACATTTTTATGGATTGTTCCGCCAATTGGATGAGAATTAAAGTTTCCTTCACATCTCCTAGCCCTAGTTTCTTTAAAACTGGTAAAGGCTTAAGGTGAACACTTTCTCCTAAATCATACAAAACTCAAAATTACCAACAACATAATGTATAGTAAAACTCCCTGGATCTTGTAATTTGGAATGCATGTGGCTAGAGATTATGGAGATGCAAATTTGCATAAAGGTCATCATTTAGTTGTCCTCCCAATTATGTTTATGGGTCAAGATATCTTTTAAGAACTTAGTATTCTTGGGCATGCTCTCCAATACTTCCACCAAAGACAAGTTGATTTAGAGCTTCTTCAAGTTCTATAAGAACTTGGAGAATTAGGAATATACTTGATGTTGCTTGATTATTTATGGATAGGGGATCTTGAGTTTTTATGGTGGTGGAGGGATGTAAGGATGCTCCTCCTCTTTCTCTTTTTCTTTCTCCTTACCTTTCTCTTTCTCTTTCTCTTGGCTTTCTCTCTTAGCATTCTTGCCTTTCTAATTTGACTCCTCCAATTTCTTTCCACTCCTAAGTGTGATGGGTTTGAGTTGTTCTCATAGGTTGGCCTCATTGTTGATCTAAAGGCTTCCAACACTCCTAAAAGACAAAGCATTGGTGAGTTATCCCACTTAAGCTTCTAAGTTATGGATGAAGTATGCATCGTTCTTTACTATTTGATCAAAATTTTCCTTCAATTGCTTTTGGCCTTCTTCTTGGTTTTAAACTTGGATCCTAACACATCCATTAACTTATTCATTTTGTGATTTAAGGATCCAAGCATATATTGTTGAAAACTAGGGAGATCTTGAGCTGTCACATTGCCACCTACATTGTTAGTATTCTAAGAAACAATTGGGTGGTTTTTCCAGCTTGGATTAAGGATTGCTACCTCTTTATTGCCCTCCTATTTAGTTCACTAGTTCCAGTCCACTAGTCTTCAGCATGAAGCAATCAGTGGTGAGATGGCTATCTTGCTCACATAGGTCACATCGAATTTGAATGGCATTCACGAAAGATAAGGAAGTTCCTTGCGTGTTAATATTTGAATCATTACTTACCTCTCTTGTTCAACCATAGGCAACTGTTGTTTGATATTTTATTTGATAGTAATTTGATTTATCATCAATTTCACCGTACTCTATAAATTATGGAAAAAAATTTCACTTTTGATCCTTTTTATTATTGATGCTTTCATTTGAATTCAATTATTTTAGCAATTTGAAATGTTATCTGATTCATTTTGATTATTAATGACTAAATGCCTTTAATTCATTTCATAATTTGGAAGGTAGATACCTAATGATAGAAGGATATTCCACATCTAAAATGAAACTCTCTGAGTAATTTTGTGATGTCTTTTAGGACATTAACCTCATTGAAAGAAAAAGAACCGAAATTAACCCCAAAAAGAAAAAAAGAATAATTACTTAATTAGTTAAATAAGTAAGCAGAAGTACTCCTCTGATTTCAAATCTTGTGTGTGTTTATATAATAAAAAAAGAGAAAAGGAGAAAGAAAAGAAACAGAATAAAATACATGTATATGAGATTTGAAATTATGGGTCGGACACAAGAGTAAGTTGAATTACTATGGCACAGTTAAGTAACCGGGGGTTGATATGATTTATCAATCTTATAACATTTCATGCGTCAAAATTTTTAAAGAATCAAAAAAGTATTTTCAATAATTGCAATGTCAAATTTTGAATTTTTTCCCTATCTTTATATCATATTATGAACTTGATGATAAATTAATTTGCTTGAGGACAAGCAAATGTTTAAGTGTGAGGGAATTATTAGGGGTCAAATTGATATAGTTTAAATGGTTTATTTGCTGAATTATGACCACTAATTCAGTGCTTAAGTGTTAAATTAATGTCTTATTATGTTTAATTTGTATAATGAAGATTAATGATGAATATTGGAGAAAAAACATGAAGGAACTCTCTTGGTTCTGCTCATTAACGGCGCCCTAGTAGGGTGCCTTTATATGAAGAACAGGGGGCCGTTAGTTGCTGCAAAATTCAAGTACTAACAGCACCCTCTCAGGGTGCCATTGCTAGGAGGCAGGGTGTCGTTACTTACCAGAGTCAACAATTTCTGCTCCAAATCTTGATGATTTCAACTCTGGCATGTCCCTAATTAATTTTACTGTCTTTTAGCACATGTGGGAGGTCTAAGGTGTCTGCATACAACCAAGAAAACATAGAAAACATGGTCAAAATCCAAAAATTTATTTTGTATTAAGTATTCATACCAATTTGGTTCCTTGGGAGTTAGTTGTCTTCCTCTTAA
>JAOXYD010027056.1:0-27937 GCA_028565735.1 Pinacopodium congolense | reverse complement strand
CTTAGACTTAATTCAGTAGGCATCACTAGTGACTGTTGCATAAGAATGAATTGATTTAGAAGAAATTATATAGGATAAGATTGAAGTTAAGGAAATAAAGACATAATTAGTATATCATTCCTATTTCGGTAGCCTTATTGAAAATGAGGTTAATAATAGAGCTAGTAACCAGTTGTGAGTTATGATATAGTCGGGTAACTGGGAGACATTCACGACAAAATGTTTGCCCTCGTGTCAAAAAGCCAAAATGAAACTCCAACCAAACTTCAAATAATGAACCTATTTGAGTAACCTGGGGACATTCACAATAAAGTATTTGCCTTTGTGTAAAAATATTAGGTAATCATTCAAAATAATGGGCAAGATTATTGGGATAATGTAAAAAATAAAGCCTATGGACCTTATTTTAAATATCACAAAATTTTCATGAATATTTACTGAGTGATAAACTACCTTTCATATGGTAATATCATCAATGAATGAGTATAATTGTCATAGGTTTGATAATAGGTTATCAATATCTTACTTAAGATGCATCACCCGTAGAAAGACATTCAAGGTGTGAATTTCACAAGATAAATGATTTAGATCCCCTAAAATGTTTAAAATTTAGGATAAGTGAATTTTGGAAGTCTTATTCATTATAACATTTTCTTCATTCTTAATTCATATAATTGATGCATTCAAGTAGTGCATTCTCATTGTTTAATTGCGTAACTTGATTTCTTTGGTTATGTCTTACTTTTGCTTGCGGACAAGAAAAAGTTTAAGTGTGGGTATGTTGATAGGGTTTCATTATAAGTTATTTACATAGTGATTTAATGTGTTAGTATGCATGTTTAGGATAAAATTTGCATTATTTAGACTTAGTTTAATGATATTATACTATTTTGTTAATGTTTAAGTGCTTTTAGTGTGATGTTTGTTGATCTTAGGTAAAAATTCTATAATTTTGTGTGAATATGCAATTGCAAATGTAATTAAATTAGGAGGATAAGAGGAGTGGAAGAGAAGCTTTTGGAGTAACAACCAAGTCATTATAGTGGCAAAAGACTTTCACTAGGCCAGGTTGTTATAACAACTTGGTAGTTCCTAGTTTTGTCAGGATGACGTGTTCAATTGAAGTTTTATGATATTTGTGGACCAAGAAGAAGTGGAAAACCCTATAAATAGCAAATTTAAGCCTAAGGAATATCCAAGACAAAAACGAAAGGATAAGGATAACAACACCAAGAAACTTAAAGTGGAGAATCAAGAGTCAAGGAGACTGTCTAGATTTCCAACAAAAGGGGCTTCAACATTCATCAACTCTTTATCTTTTCATTTCTTTTCTTTTAATATTTAATATAAACAGGGTTTTGTTGAACAAAATTATGAATTGCTAAATTTAGTTTAAATTTTATTGTTGAATTGTTATATAACTTTTCTCTTAACGGTTTAATGCATAGTTGGTTGTGATAATTGTTTCTCTTATAATCACTTTTAATTGAGAGACTGTTTTAATTTATTTGAGTTTGGTTACTCAATGAGATTTGGTGAGCAAACAGACCTGTAATTATCAAGTTAACATGCAATTGAAAAGAGATCTTAGTTACTTGTTAATTATCCTTAAGATAACTTCAAATCCAATTGCATGTTTAGAAGTAGTTTGTGAACCGAGAGATTGCAATTCACCTTGTAATTAATTCAATTAGGACTGACTTAATAATAAATAAGGAAAAAGAAAGATAAGTAGGATAGAATAATCCCCAAGTCTTTATCATAGATTAACTTGATTATTTTCCTTTTTTCTATGACTTGATTCATTAAATTTTTTTGTTTAGTTTAATTTTTAGTTTCTATAACATTAGTTTATCTTAAAGAAAGTGCACTTTAGATTGTTAGGTGCTTATATTCAAACCTCATTAGATTGATATATGTTATACTATAAGTTAGGACCTGCATACTTATGGTGTAGTAAAAACTAATAAACATATGACACTACTTTATCTTCATACCACTGATGGCCTTGCCAGTGGTACCCTTGTTATTCCATGGTGTAGACTACCTGCACTTCAGGGCTCTCTATATAAGTTCAATAAATGTAAATCTATATAATTAAAAATAAAAAATAATATACGAGAGAAAAAAGGCCATTCTAATAAAAATAGAAAAAAATATAATAGAGACATAGTCCCCAGCAACGCCGTCATAAACTTTATGTGTGTATGAATGTACCTAGGTTTTAATTGAAAAAAAAAAGAAACACACTAAAAAATACCATAATATACGGAAAGGCAAGTGTACCTATCTTTATGCAATATAGTTATGGCGAATCTAGGTATCAAACCTCAAGGGTTATATTATTAGTGAAATTATAACTTTGATATTTAGCCTACTAAAGATTGTTAAATGATTGCTTAATTAAAAGGAAAATAAAAAAATAGACTAAGGAGAATCAAAAGGCAAACTCGCTTGAGTTAATTGATAATAATGAAGATAAGATTCAGGTTATTAATTCCTTTAAGATGCTTTTATTCTTCAGCTCGTCGTGATTTAATTTGTTTTCTAGATTACCTTAAAAATGTGATCCCTAAATTAAATCATAAGATCATGGTCAAGTTTTGCAATTCCTATTTAATTTGATAAACGATGTGGTTAGTCACACTATCTCACTTTACCAATTGAAAGCATTACTAAGATCTATGAAACCTATTGTTTTGATTAGGCCTACACCCAATCTAGACTTCTTATTTAAGCCTATGGTCAAGGTTTCCATGCACGATGCATTACCTATGGGTGATCTAATAATATAATTTACTTACTCCATCTAACCATATGAAATCTTATATTGGAATTGAATATTGCATAGTGACAATCAATTCAATGACCAATCTCAATTAATATGCATAGGTAATTTAACGAAATTTTGGAAAATTGACATCGGATCAAAGGAAATATGTATACTATATCATTGGGTTCATAATAACCAGAATCCTACAAAACTTTTAGCTCTTAAACATGCTAGGAACAATAATAAAAATCATAATAGGATAGGGAATAAAATGGTTCATGGGTTAAGCTCTTGAATTCCTTAACTTATTGATAATGATTTTTGCACAAAAACAATCTTTATCTTGAAATCTTGATGCTTGTATCCAACTTCACAGTTAATTTTCTATAAAAATAGTTGGAGATGGTTTAGAATTCTTCTTTCCTCACTTGGTAGCTATTAGGTGTTGTCTAGAGGCAAGAGGATCCCTCAAATATCCTAAAATAGGATATTTGCATAAGATGGGATCATACTGATCTTGGCCAGGATCATGGCCATGATTTCTTATAGCCCAACATCATGGTTAGGCTAATAAAATCACGGTTTTGATGTTGGTTACAATCCCCCTAGCTTCTATGTTCATTTCGATCTTCCAGTAATATCTCTTCCATTTTTTATCCTTTGGCCATAACATTTGATATGAAGCTTCCAACACCATATTCTTTGGTCCTAAATTTCTTCCAAATTTTTTAAAGTTTGGAAGATGCATCCCATGGCTCTTTAAAGACATACAGAACATGATCAAACATAGAAAACATGTATGCAACATCTCATTCAAAGAATTCAACTCAATAAACGATTAAGGATCTAAGAAATATACCTTAATTTTTTGTTTGAAAAATCATTAATCAACATGGTCTAAATTAATGAATGACCAAACTATGATTAATTTTGAGGGTTTTATGACTAAATTTTAGTTAATTGTAAAGGTGTTATTTTTAAAATAAGGAATTTTGGAGTAAACTTCTTAATCTTTATACTTATTGCTTACATTTGTTGAATGACCAAACTATAAGATAGGGCCAATAGATAATAGGCATTGCCTTGACAATAACATTGTCTTAATTTTGTGAGTATATCCTTAATCAATCATCATAAACTTTAATAACTCAATTGAATCATTGAAAATTGAAGCCTTAACTATTTATCTATATTTTGTAATCCTTAATTATAATCTCGATCTCTTTTGCATTTTTTTAATTTGGAAATTCAATCAAACTGAATTCTTTAGATAATTATAATCTAATTGACAAAGTAATTGTAATATATTGTCCATGGGATCTAAAATCCGAATTCATTTAAATCCATTCTTTTACTTATTAACATGTGCACTTTCCTTAAATTTAGTCTTGAGTTGCATTTTGAATTTGTGTTGAAAATCGATTTAGTTTAATTACTACCAAATATCAATCTAGAAATCTTCTTAGACATTGGTGATTTATTTAAGCATAATGGGATATCTAAAGATGTAGTCGTATTAAGGTTTTTCCCTTTTTCCCTTAGGGATAAGCTTTGATCTCTATACTTTAACCTAGTTCTATTACTAGTTAGGATGAGCTTATGAAGTTATTCCTAACTAAAATTTTCCAACCATTTAAATAGTTAAGATGAAACTCGAGATTGCATTCTTTATTCAATATGAGAATGAGGATCTATATGAAGTTGTAAAGAGGTTTAGAGAGATGTTATTTAAACGCCTAAGTCATATGTTTAGCATATGGTAGCAAGTTGATATATTTTATGCTAGAGTTACTCCTTTTACCCATAGTATTATAGATGTAGTTGTTGGAGATAATATGATGCAAGAAAGCCCAAATCACAATTATAAACTAATAAAGAAAATGAAGACCAATAGTTTCTAATAACATTTTGAGCAACACTTTAAGTAACCTCATAGACGTCACGTGACCAGTGACATTGCAACTTTAACATCTAAAATGAAGGTCTTGAATAAGAAGTTTGATAGTCTTGCTAGTGGGGTTGTAAGTAGTGTATTCAAAGGACAAGTAGTGTGTGAAAACTATAGAGGTAACTCCTACTCATCCTTAGATTATGAAGTTGGAAACTTTTTCCTAAAGGCCTAAGAAATCCCAATTTTTAGTGTATTTCTAATGACCCCAAGACATATTTCAGTGAACTATCTAGTCAATTGTTGTTAGTATTTTCATTCTAGTGGCATTGCAATCATTTCTAGTTTCAAGTTCTAGTAAGCACCTAGCATTTGATGCTTTAAGGCTTACATTTATAGAACATGCTGAGTGGTTTGAGTCCTATAATGGGAAAAGCACCATTATGAATTGCTTAATAGCATCTATTTTAAAGGCTGAGTTTGACATCATTAAAGCCTTTTAAGCTAGTACTACATAAAACTGGGACATGGTATCCTAACTAAGAATGCAAATTTTACACAAATTTCGAGTAAAAAGAGGATGCAGGTTTCAACTAGATTACATATTGTATCAAAGGTATCCCTATAACCATTACACTAACGTAATTGTCTACAGTATTAGGTATACTTAATAAAGGAAATTTTTATGACCAGCAAAAGGATACAAAACATAGGGATATGGTTATTATTACTACATTTAGTTTAAATTTATCCCGATTCATTATCAAATTAAACAATTAAAGCTCACTTTCTAAATCAATTTCAAAACTAACAAATACTATAAGTATACTAGTTAATAAGTAATAAATAGGAGTATTTTTATGACCCTGGAATGTCGAACCTATAGGGAAAGTTAATAATTAGGAGGTCATTCGAATTACAACTATCGAGAGAGCTTAAGATTAACAAATAAATTAAACTAAAGTAACTAAATTAACTTAAAAGCTTCCAAACTTTGCAATGGAATTCAAATTGCCTTAAGGATTGGAAATTGATTAATTAGCTAAGGATTAGTCTTTAAATGTCTTAGTTAAGTTATGGAAAGGTTGAAATTTCTAATTTAGGGCCTTCACTAAATTAAAACAAAGCTATGGTTAAGTCAATGTTTTATCTCTAACATTCTTCTTCTATGATTTGGTCCACCTATAGCTATAGGAAGTAGGCTTAAAGTCTAAGAAGTCTTAATCCTAAAATGGCATGTTTTAAGATTATTGCCTCATGAAAATCAACTAATGATCATGTATTGATCAAAATCATGTTGTTCACTGATTTTTCCAATGAATTAAGTGAGTAGTCCTTTACTTAATCATCTTTCATCATAGTCTTAAGTGGCCAATGTAAAATGAGCTTTAGGAACTCACATAAACAAAGATTATCATCCCATCAAGCATTAAGAGCTCGATCAAATTATTCAAGAACCTTTCCTTAGCATAAATTTAGATTAAATCATCATATATAACTAAGAAAAGACATATTAAACTATAATAACATGTTTTTGCATATTTATGAATAAAGAAAAAGAAATAAGTTAAATAAGGGGTTTATATTGCACCAATTGTTGTTCCAAAGTGATACACAACCTTTAGTCACCTTAAGAAACTCCTAGAAATCCTTAAAACAACTTGAAATTTCAAAGAATAGAGATAGGAAATGAAATAGAAACAAAAACCTAACTAAAAGGAAGAAAGAAGAAAACCTAAGCTAAATTTAATCTAAGCTACTCTAATATATGTTAAAGTTCTTTGAATTTGATCTTTGAAACTTCATATATATGTTAGCTACAAGTAGAAACCAAGTGGAGCAAGTTATAACCAATTAGGAGGGCAAAGTTTTACTACCATCGTGCAAGTCTCCAAATTAAGTAAAATGGTTGTTCAAAATAGACAAACGGTGGTGCATCTCACATATTGTTTAGCCCTTATTTTTTTTGTTTTTAATAGATTTTCCTTGATTTTATCCATGTTCAAGCTTCAATCTACAATGTACATCATTCTAGAGGATAATTAAACACTTTTACATCCATTTGGAAGAAATGTACCTTAAATCTTAATCAAATTCACATGAAAAGGCAATAAAACCATAGCCTAACAGTTACATCCGACCATAATTTTTCAATTAGGGTTGCTTGAATCATTTTGGGACTGAGAAAGCCAATCAGTTTCAAATTGTTTCCAATTTACTAGTTAGGTGTGTGAGAGAAGATTATCATAACCATTCTTAGTGCCAATGTCATCACGAGAGCAAGCAATCTGAATGAGGTGTGCTTCTACGAGATGAATATACTGTATAAGATGCTTCACATATTAGACACTTTGATGGGTGTTCCTTTAGCCAGCCTCATTATACCACATATTCATAATTTTGATTAGATATAGCATCCAAACAAGAACTTCTATTTCTAGTTCCTCTTAACAAAGATCTTTAGGGATCTTAGACTGATCATTAAAGGAAAGGTCCAATTTATCCACCAAGCACCTCTATTATTTCTTACACATACTAAAGTTATAGAAGTACAGTAGAGCTAATGGATAGTGGCACAATTGCTAGATTAACCTACTGAGAACTAATGATTGACTCAAGGATCCTACAGTTAGTAGGCCTGCTCTTGACGAGGAGGATAGTGAGAATGAGATTTAAGAGGAGGTACCTAAGATGCCTGTACCACCTGTTCCACACCCATTAATTGGTGCTAGCCCCTCTACTTCCATATCATCCTAACCTCCCAGCAATGCTCGAATAGAGATACTTATAAGGATGGAGAGTAGCATGGACCATATATAGAGGCAGAATAATCAGATGTTAGGGTATCAGATCTATGGATACATGAACTAATTATTAGTAAGGATGCTTCAAACTATATATTTTTATTTTTGCTCATTTATGTTATATTTTATGATTTTACTTTAACTATGTTAAATTTTTTTAACACTCTTAATGATATTAGAGTTTTATTGTTTTATCTCATGTGCACTTTATTATCTTTTTATGTTTTTTCAATTAGTTAAAAATATTCGCTCATCAATCTAAGAAGGACAAATATACAAATTAACAAATTTATGGGAGTTATTCTGATTACCATATCTCTCTCGTTATATGTTTATTTTGGCTTTTAAACATTAAGGACAATATTCATCTTAGATGCATGGAAGAGAACTAGGAAATAATTCTCATTACACTTGATATTGTTGTAAGTCTAATTGTAATTTATTTGATATTTCTTGAAAGTTTTTTCAAAATGGTCAATTTAATGGTAAATATTATGTTTCAATTTACTTGATGTAGTTAATGCAGTTAGGAGAGATTTATTATGAATTTACGTAACCGTAGGATGAACAATGTATATGTTTAACACTTTATACATGGTTATTGAATTTTAATGAAATTTCAGATAGATTTTTGTGAAATTTGAAAAGGGTTTTAACTTAAACAATTTTAGCAAAATTTATAATTTGAATTTTTAGAAATTTATTAAATTAAATTGAAATTGATAAAAGTATGAAAGTGTTAGTCCTAGATGACACCTAAAGGGAATGATTAGGTTCTTATAAATTAATATAATGAATCGCTAAGTTCACCTAAAGTTCTTTAACATATTTGTAAATATTAGTTGGAGAAACAGATAATAATTACAAAAAATGGATAATAATTTAAGTGATTCATTAAAACATGTTTAATATGTGCATTATCATGGAAAAAGTTCACTTTTATATCCAACAATAATACAAAAATTTTTTTTTAGATATCAATAATCACAATAACTTAATTCTAATGCAACTTCAAAATTAAGTACGTGAAAGTAAAAATTAAATGGAAGAGGGACACAACAAATTGATACTAGTTCAGAGAGGGCTCACTTTCTCCTACATCTAGTTCCTATTAAAACCTTTTTTTTAATATTTTGCACAATAATCAATAGAAATACAATCCTTTTTCTAAGCTTAAGGATAATGTTTACTCATAACTACACTACCTCTCAAATAATACATTTGTAAAATAATCTCGTTCCAGCACTCTTTAGTGTATTTGGATGTTCATAAAACAAAATATAAATGCAATAAAATTGTGCTTAAAAGAAACCACAACACAAGCTCAAATACATTTCCTACGAAAGACTCTTTTATTCTCAAATCACTCGAATAATTACTTTTAAAACACTTGGATTATTCAAATAAAAAAACCTATTTATACAGTTTTTTAAGCCTATTAGTCCTTGCCCAATGTGTTATTTCATTAAAAATCATTTATTCTTTCTTTCTGCTAGAAAATAGCCATTGTAGCATGATTTTCACCCTTAAATGATGATTTTTGTGAACATTAATGGCATTGCTGATGTACCGCCATTGTAGTCCCTTCAACATGGGTCTACAATGACACCTTTGAAGAAACCTAACGCCTGCCGTTAAGGCACACAGAGAAGAATGTTTGGAGCATACGACACCATTAAGCACTCTAAAAACACTATTAAACTCCAAAAAAACATATAAAATTTTATCTAAAACATATAAAAATTCCAATCTAATCCAAGCCTAGTAAAAAACTTTAGATACTTCCTAAACTGATAGACACCTCTAAAAACCTTCAAAAACAACTTTTAACTTATAAAGAGGATCATTATAAACATTTTACACAAAATTCCTCTTGATTATGCAACCTATATGCAGATTCTAAGTTATGAATGTATTATGCTGAAGTAAGCCTCTTCAAACATTAGAAAGCACTTAAATAAGATTTACAACAAAGATTACAAATCATAACCTATATGAATTCTATTTTAACTCTTCTAAAGCCTTAAGTCCTATTTAATCTCTTTCATGATCTTCAATTTTGCTCCAAGACTCCTTAAATATCTTCTTTAGCACTTTAACTTAACACATATATTTTAATGCCTCAAGCATGTAAAAACATTAGTCCATTTGGTTTTTTTGTCATTATTAAAACAAGTTGAACCTCCTTTGGCTAAAAAATCTCCCCTTTTTTGATGATGTTAAAGCTATGTGATATAATAATAATAAGCTATTGAAATTAATTCAAACATAATCAACATCTTATGATTGCCATTCATTACTTAAATTCAACTTATCCAAATCATAGTAGCAAGTTCAAAACTATTACAAAGAAAAAAATACACTTCACAAAGCATCATATTCTTAAAAATGATAATGCCCCCTAAAAATCATCAAAATAACACATCCATTTGGTCATTTATTGATTTAAACTGCATTGTTTATTGAATTTTTAAATATTTAAGGTAGATTTCCTGGATCAATAGTTATCTATTGTTAAACTAAGTCAGGCCTTAATCATTTGTTTTGATGATGATAAAACATAATTGTTACAAATGTTTTAGTTTTGGTATGATTAGGAAGATAGGTTAGTAGAAATTGTGCAACAACTAATGTTATAGCCTATAGAGGTGATGTTTCAAGTGAAGAAAATGGAAATAAAGCAAGCACTAATGAAAGGATAAAAAAATGAAGATCAAGAATAAATATTAAGGTTAAATAGTTTTAGGAATTAAATTTTGAATGTAAACTTGCCTTGATCTTTATTAATTCTTAAAAAGGGCTTGCTTTCTGAAAGGATTAGAAAATGCAGATCAAGAATAAATATTAAGGTTAAATAGTTTTAGGAACGTGTTTTTAAATGTAAACTTGCCTTGATCTTTATCAATTTAAAAAGGGCTTACTTTTTCATTAATATTTGCATATTGACTTGCATTTAGAATTCTATTCAAGTTTTAGATTTTGGTTAAGTTATTTTAATGCATTTGCATAATAGGTTTGGTTTGGAATTTTCATATTACTGTTAAGTTTCATAATTAAAAGGAAATTATATGAATTGATTTAAAGTATAAATCTTGAAGAGTCAAAATGATTTAGAAACTTTTTTTAGGTTCTTTGAGTATGTTTCGAATATAATGAGTCAATATGTTATTTGTTTTTACTATGTTTGCAAAAGTTTTGAAACTTTGAAATGGTTTATGAAATATATTTCAATCAGTTTCCATAACCAAAGAATATTTTAAACATGAGTTTAATTAAAAGGCCTTGTTGTCTAAAATCAAGCTAGGAATGAATTACAACTTGTATTAATTGGTTTTTTAAAGAATATAATTATTTTGGATTGTTTAAGAAAACTTGAGAACTTTTAAAAGTTTTTGAAAATGTAAGAATGAAAATTTTCCAAAAACAAATCAAGTTTTGAGTGTGAGCTAATTGACTCAATTTTGTTATTGAAATGAATTGGCTTTAAAACTTGCACAAAATGTTTGTTGAATAAAAGAAAATTGTTAGGCTATGATTTCAATACATTTTCCTATCAATTTTATGCCAAAGTAATGTGCATTTGCTCCAATTTGTTATTAAAGTGCTTAATTATGTTTATAAATGTTGAAAATTGTCATTGGAAGTCAAAACTTGAAGAAAATATGAGAAATACAGTAGAAAATTTTGTAAAAAGTATTGGAATGGAAATCTTGTTAACCCAGGGTTTTACTCTTATTTCACTAACCCTAGAGATTAGAACAGTGTCGTTTTACTCCACTCTCTGGAGAAAAAAGCGGCGGGGTAAAGTAGGCACCGTTTTACTACTGTTCAAACACTATTTTACTATGCAGTTGGGATATTTTAGCTGTAACTTTCTCCCAACTTGCTCTACTTACTTCCAACTTGTGCCCACTTACCCTCGGCATATAAATGAAGTTTTGGAAATCAAAATTGAAAAAAAAAACCGGAATTGAGAGGGGAATTCAGATCAAAATCTCCCTTTCTCTCTTCTTCCTTTAGTTTTTAGGTTTTTTGTTTCTTTTTCTTTTTCTAGCTTTGTAGATTGTAATTTCCAGTTGATTTGAAGATTCAAGGTGTTCTTAGTCGTGTTAGGAGGCTATCTATCAATTTGTTTCATCATTTTACTAAACTCAAATCCCTTGTTTTTATTTATAAAAGATATAAGCTGCTTTATTTCAATCCAAAAATTATTGTTTATTTTTTTATGTTTAAAGATTAATTTTAGTTTAGGACATGTCCTTTAATGTCTTGAGTGCATGATTAAAACATAATTGGATGATAATCTTTGTTTATGTGGGAGTTTAATGCTTATTTTGAGTTGGTCACTTAGAATATGATTAAAGATGGTTTAGGATCTAATAATCTCTACCTAAATCATTGGAAAATTCAGTAAACAACATGGTTTAATCCTTGAATATGAGAAATCTACCTTGGTTATCATGAGGGCATCAATCTTAGAAATTATTTTTAGGATTAGAACTTCTTAAACTTTATGCCTAATTTCCTATTAATTGATGCATGACCAAACTTCAATTTAGGTTAATTAGAGATAAGGCGATAACTTAACTATAGCATTGTGTTGAGTTAGTGAAGGCCCTAGATTAGAGCTTCAATCCATTTTATAAGTCACTTGAGTCATTTAGGCCTAGTCCTAAGTAAGTTAATCAATTGGTAATCTTTAGATAACTTGGAATTCAATTGAAGAGTCAAAAAGCTTTTAGGAGTTTTTAGAGTTTTTACTCATCTATCCCCTTTAGTTTTAAAGTCTTTAAGTTTCTTTAGATAATTGTAATCAAATTGCCTTAGTAATCAGACAATTAATTCTCTGTGGGTTCGACATTTCGGAGTCTTAAATGTACTCTAATTTATTACTTGCGACTAGTACATTGCCATTAAGTTGATTTGGATTTGAATTGGAATTGCATGTGAATCGATTGAATTATTTGAATTAAAAACTTGATGCGTCGATTTGGTATCACTATTTTTAATTTAAATAATTCCATCGATCCACATGTAATTCCATTTTAAATTCAAATCAACCAAATGGCCATATACCAGTCATAAGTAATAAAGTAGAGCACATTTAAGACTTCAGAATGTCGAATCTGTAGAGAATTGATTATATGACTACTAAGGCAATTGGATTACTATTATCTAAAGAAACTAAGGCTTAAAATTAAGGGGTTAGATTGACTCAAAACACTAAAAACAAACTTAAACAATTCCAAATTTACAATTGATCTCTAAATTGTCTAAGGATTACCAATTGATTAAATGGCTAAGGACTAGGCTTAAATTACTCAAGTGACTTATGAAATGAATTGGAATCTCTAATCTAGGGCCTTCACTAACTCAAAACATAGCTATGGTTCAGTCTATTTCTTTTCTCTAACCATCCTAAATTTTTCATCAATTAATAGGCATTAGGCTTGAAGTTCAAGAAGTTATAATCTTAAATTCCATTTAAGATTAGTGCCCTTATAATAAATAAGGTAGATTTCTCCAATCCAAGGATTAAATCATGTTGTTTACTGAATTTTCCAATGATTAAAGTAGAGATTGTCATATCTTAAACTATCTTAAATCATATTCTAAGTGGCCAACTCAAAATAAGCATTATGATCTCAAATAAACAAAGATTATCATCTAATTTTGCCTTAAACATGCACTCAAGACATTATAGAACCCGTCCTAAGCTAAAATTAAGCTTCAAATATCACATATATACAAGAAATTCGGATAAAAATCAAAATAACCCATGTTTATGCATATATATGAATAAAAGAGATGAAATGAGTGAAAGAAGGGTTTGGAGCACATTTAAGACTTCAAAATGTCGAACCCATAAAGAATTAAATGTATGATTACTAAGGCAATTGGATTACAATTATCTAAGGAAACTAAGGGGTTAGATTGACTAAAGACACTAAAAACATACCTAAAAACTTCCAACTTTGCAATTGAACTTGAAATTTTCTAAGGATTTCCAATTGATTAAATGGCTACAGAATAGGCTTAAATAACTCAAGTGACTTATGAAATGAATTGGAATCTCTAATCTAGAGTCTTAACTAACTCAAAACATAGCTATGCTCAAGTCTATTTCTTTTCTCTAACAATCCTAAATTTTTCATCAATTAATAGGCATTAAGCTTAAAGTTCAAGAAGTTATAATCCAAAATTCCATTTAAGATTAGTGACCTCATGATAACAAAGGTAGATTTCTCGGATCTAAGGATTAAACCATGTTATTTATTGAATTTTCTAATGATTAAAGTAGAGATTGTCACATCTTTAACCATCTTAAATAATATTCTAAGTGGCCAACTCAAAATAAGCATTATGATCTAAAATAAATAAAGAGTATCATCTAATATTGTGTTAAACGTGCACTCAAGAAATTATATAACTTGTCCTAAGCTAGAATTAGGCTTTAAATGTCACACATATATAAGAAATTCAGATAAAATTAAAAAAAAACCATGTTCATTCATTTGTATGAATAAAAGAGATGAAATGAGTAAAAGAAGGGCTTAGATTTCACCAAATTTTGTTTCAAGATGTTAGAAAACCTCAAATCACCTCAACAAACTCTTAAGAATCCTTAAAAAAACCTGAATTTAAAAGCACAAAGACTAGAAAAAGAAAAAGAAACTAGAAACCTAAGAAAAACCTAAGAACTAAGGAAATAAAAGAGAGAAAGAGAATTGATCTGAATTCTCCCCTTAATTTCTTGTTAACTGCCTCAATTTTGATTCCTAGAGCTTCCTTTATATGTTTAGGGCAAGTGGGAACAAGTTAGAAGCAAGTGCAGCAACTTGCAGCTGAAATATGCTGACTGTGTAGTAAATTGGCGCTTGAACAGTAGTAAAATGAGTCCTGCTTTACCTCATCATTTTAGTCTCCTAAGAGTAAATCTTAGGTGAATAGGAGTAAAATGGCACCATTCTAGTCTCTAGGGTTGGTGAACATGAGTAAAACCCTGGGTAAATAGGAGTAAAAACCTAGGTTAACAAGATCGTTGTTTTACTCTTTTTTACAAAAATTTTTACTGCATTTCTCATATTTCTTCAAGTTTGCACACCTGAAAACTGATCTAGTTAATCAAAAGCTAGATTAGAATAGGAGTAGAAAAATTAGAGACAGATTAGATGTATCTAGAAAACAGTTTTAAAATAACAAAAATAATCTTCAAACAATTTGAAACAAAATTCAAACACACTCTAAGACACTTGAGTAAATAGAAAATAATTATTTAACAATGTTAGAAATAGATTAAAATATTAAGAACCATGTTGAAAAAAAGAATATAAAAATCTGGACAGTTTCAATGTATCGAAGACGAATAGACTTAAAACCTATTAAATAATCTTCCAAAAAGTGAAAAAAAGATTAAACAGATTCTTGGAAATTCAAATAAATTTTAAAAAATAATTTCACAATTTTATAAGTAGGTTAAGATATTAAGAATCAACATTAAAGTCATAACAGGACAAATAGAAATAGAATAAGCAAAAACAACTTTGTTTTATGAGTGAGTTCAAGCTCTAATCTCTCAAAATAAATACCATAAAATATAAAACTATGATCAAAAAAACTTTTAAACACTTAATCTAACTGAAAACAATGAATTCATATAAATAAAAATAGATTAAGATGGAGAGGGACAAAATTAAACCAAAACAGTGAAGAAAAGAGGCAAACAGTGAAGAAGGAGGCAATTTTGATGTTTGAAAGAATTTTTTTTCTTTCAATCTTGTTTCTAGGGCTTCAAAAATTACTAAAACTATTTAGAGATGTTTGATTCATGGTTAGGAAGGGTTTTGAGACATTTAAATTGTAACCTTGGCTATTTGGAAGCCAAAAGAGATGTTTAATCCTAAAAGGACAATAGAGCTACTAGACACAACTTTGAGTAATCTATTTTCTTAAACCTTCAACCAATTTTTTGAATGCTTAAAAAATGAGAAAAAATTCTAGTGTATTCTTAAGACCTTATGAAAAATGTTTATGATGATTTTGAAGCAATAAAAAATTATTTGTGCAATGACAAATTAAAATTAATGATGATAATTTAAATCTAAACGTATTCGAGGTATGTCAATAAAAGAGCTTAAACCAAACGAATTTTAATTCTAAAATTTCAAACAAATGACTAAAGTAATTCTTAACTACCAAACATTGAATAAGACTTAAAACAAGATTTAAAATACAATTTGAGACCATATGAATAATCAAAATGATTTAATGACTATGTTATGAAATGGTATGCAACTTTTAAAAATTATATGCAATGCATGATAAAAATTGAGCCCCTAGATCAATTGGAAAATAAGTAAATCTTACAATCATATTAAAAACAACCTAACTAAGGTTTTGTAGCTTGCATATCTCTTATTTTTCCTTTAACTTCATCTTTGCCCTTTAAGCTTGAGGCTTTCTAAATGGAATCATCTAAAAATAAACCTATCTTTGAATGTCACGTTATAAACTTAAATCATTAGTAAAAAATATGCTTTATTATCATCAAAACTAAGATTGGTTCAATAATATCCCCCTTTTTTATGATGACAAAACATATGATATCATAGAAAGAACAAAGCACAATTCAAGATTACAAACTTATAACATATATTTTCAATCATGCCAAAATCAACTAATGCTCCTCATTAGTTCATGCATAAACTTTTTAAGACTCCCCCTCAATATATGCAATCCATAAATCTTATACACTTTTAAGCATAATAGCAATATCACATACACTTATCACCCTTTTTTATATCATCAAAAAGAACTAAAACATGCATGAGAATATAAATCAAGAGGGGAAAATGTTCATAAACATATAACAATTAAATAGATACACCATCAATCATGCCTAATTCTCTCCTTATCATGTAAAATCTATCCTCACTAATTGCTTTAGTAAATGTATAGGCAAATTGGTGGTGTGTATCAATAAATTCCAATTCAATATAACCATTATACACATGATCTCTTATAAAGTGATGTCTTATCTTGATATGCTTAGTTCTTAAATTTGAATTGGATTCTTGGTTAAGAAAATGGCACCAGTGTTATAACACCTAATGGGTATCTTTGTTATTTCCACATTTTAATCTCTAAGTTATTGCTTAATCCAAAGAACTTGTGCATAAAAACTACCAACCACTACATACACCTCTTTGACTGTAGATAAAGCCACTAAATTTTGCTTTTTGTTAAACTATAAAACTAAGGCATGACCTAGAAATTGACAAGTATCGGATGTACTCTTTTTATCTAGTAAACTACCGGTATAATCTTCATTTGAATAACCAAAAAATTCAAATAAGGCATTTCTAGGATAACAAAAACCTAAAGATGATGAGTCAAATATCTCAAAATTCTCTTAACAACCAAGAAATGAGACTCTCTAAGACTAGATTAAAATCTTGCACACAAGAATACACTAAACATGATATTGGATCTACTACCAGTCAAATATAATAAATTAACAATCATACCTCAATATTTCTTGACATCTACCAGCTTACCATCTTCATCTTTGTCTAACTTTATGGTGATGGTTATTGATGTGCCTAATGGTTTTGTTTGACTCATTCCAAATTACTTAAATAACTTTTTTGTATACTTTGATTGGTTGATGAAGATCCAGCCCTTCATTTGTTTGATTTGGAGTCTGAGAAAGAAATTTAACTCATCCATCATGTTCATCTTGAATTCCATGCTCATACACTTTGTAAACTCTTAATATGAAACATCATTAGTAGGACCAAATATAATATCATCTACATATATTTGAACAATTAATAAATCATCCTTTTCTTTATTTATAAACAAATTAGTATTAACGTTTCCTTCGACAAAACCATTTTCAAAAATAAAAGAACTTAATCTATCATACCAAGCTCTAGGAGCTTATTTTAAACCATACAGAGCTTTAGCAAGTTTGTAAATGTGCACAAGTGTATCATGATTTTCAAAACCAGGAGGTTTTTTTACAAATACCTTCTCTTCAATAAAAACAATTAAAAAAGAACTTTTAACATCAATTTGATAAAGTTTAAAGCCCATGTAAGAAGTAAAAGCAAACAAAAGTCTAATATCTTCTAATCTTGCTACAGTTGTAAAGGTCTTTTCATAATCAATCCCTTCTTCTTAGTTATACCCCTTTGCTACCAATCTAGCTTTGTTTCTCACAATGTTTCCATTTTCATCAAGTTTATTCCTAAAGACCCACTTAGAACCAATAATTTGATTATCGTTAGGCCTAGATACTAAGGTCCACACCTTATTTCTTTCAAGCTGGTTCAACTCTTCATTCATGGCTAAAGTCTAACTCACATCACCCAAGGCTTCTTCTATGGTTTTAGGCTCTATGTTGGAAATAAATTCCATATGAGATAAATCTCTAAAGTTTGATCTAGTTATTACTCTTCTTCCTACTTTACCTATGATTTAGATGGAGGGATGGTCTTTCTTAAATCTCCACTCTCTAGGTAAGCACTCATCTCTTCTAACCTCACTTGGTTCAATAATAGGCTTACATAGTAGTGGTTGGATATCTAAGGTTTCTTCTTTAAGAACTTCCAACTGTATTGTCTCCATATCCTTGCTTAAGTCTAAATCATCATCATCAATACTCTTTTTTTACATAAAAAGGATTAGATTCATCAAATACAACATGTTTTTTGTCTTCAATCATTATAGTCATTTTGTTAAACACTCTATAAGCTCTACTAGTAAAAGAATAACCAACAAATATACCTTCTTATGTTTTAGCATCAAACTTACCCAAATTATATCTAGTATTCAAAATAAAGCATTTACAGCCAAAAACTTTGACATAACTAATTTTTGGTTTCTTCCCATATCAAATTTCATAAGAATTTTTATCCATATAAGGCCTTACATAGACATTGTTGGATACATGGCATGCACATGCAGCTACTTTTGCCAAAAAATATTTAGGAACACAATATTCCTTCAACATAGTTTTAGCTATTTCTTGTAAAGTCCTATTTTTCCTTTCAATAACTCCATTTTGCTAAGGAGTTCTAGCATATGAAAAGTTATGAAAAGTTCCATTTTGTTCACAATATGCATCAAACAATTCATTTTCAAATTTTCTACTATAATCACTTCTAATTTAATTAATCGTGTAGTCTCTTCCAATTAAACTCTTTTTGAAAATTTAACAAAAGATATAAAATATTCATCCTTACAAGTAAGAAACGTTACTTATGTAAATCTACTATAATCATCAACAATCATATATGCATATAGTTTTTCACCTAAACTTGTAATTCTAGACAGTCCAAACAAGTCCATATATAATAGTTTTAAAGGTCTAAAAGTTGTTACCACATTTTTCTTCGTGAATGAAACATTGGTTTGTTTCTCCATTTGACATGCATTATAAATCTTATCTTTGTCATACTTTATTTTTGGTTTACCATTAACTAGATCCTTATTGCAAAAATTTGAAATTTATTCCATGTTAGCATTACCTAGTCTTCTATGTTACATCCAAGCAACCTCATTCTTAGAAATCAAACACTCAACATTTTAGTTAGAGAGATCATTTAAATCAATAATATAGATATTTTTCACCCTCTTACCAACAAAAACAATGTGATTGTTAATTACTTTAGAAACTATCCAAGATTTATCTTCAAAGGGGACTTTGAAACCTTTATGATATAATTAACTTACACTTAACAAGTTATGCTTTAATCCTTCTACCAAAAGTACATTATCATTGGTATTATTATTCTTACTGATCTTACCAATTCCAATTATCTTCCCTTGGCATTATCTCCATAGGTGATATAGCCACCATCTTTGTTTTTCAAGAAAAATAAACTAAGAAGTAACTCCGATCATATGCCTAGAACGTCCACTATCAACATACTAGGTGCTTCTTTTAAAATCCTACAAAACAAAGAAAATCATTTCATTTTAGGTACCCACTTTAACTTGCCTTGAGGGTTAGATACCTTTCTAGTTCCTAAGGCCTTTGGCAAATTAGAAGGTCTAGATAGTTTATTAAAACAAAATCTTTTCAATTGATCAAACCTACCATAATTATCAAAAATATATACAACATTACAAAAATGTATGTTTGGTTTAAAATTATTTCTATATGCAAATCTTGATGCATCATTTCCAAAAACTTTTTCTTTGTTGAAAATTTAGCCTAATATTAGTGTAAAAACCATTTTCCAATACATGAGCACACATAAGATATGCATATGAATGTGTAGGTCAAATATGCCTAGATTGTAGCCTGTATGCATGATGTAATGATTTTGCATTTATAAAGAAACTATGTCTCTTGTTGGGGGCATGAACATTTCTCCTAATTGTGGATTTTGAAGTATATACGAAAGCATGATGAATTTTCCTAGATTGAGTTTTAGAAGATGATGCACCATTGTCAAAAGATGACCTAGGGACATAATCTTCATCTAAGCTTTTTACTTTTACAAAAACAGTTTTGGCATTAGGAGTTTCATTTCCTTAAATAAAGCCTAACCCACATTTATCATTGAAAATCTGTTGGCCTCCTAGCATGAAATCTAACTTTTCTTTGCCCTTTATGAATTTAGACAGTGATTCTTTGAGGGCATCTACTTCCTTCTTCCAAGATTTATTTTCATGCATCAACTTATGTTTATTGTCGTGCATATAAACATGCACACTCTTAGATTCTAACATGGCATTCATTTCATGCTTTAATCAATCAATTTCTAGCATGCATTCATTCTTGGAATCTAACATTTCATGCAAATCATCTTTCAACTTCTATTTCATACATTCTTTATATTTAAAGGATAATTTCCTCCTTCTCAAGGTGGCACTCTAAGACTTTGACTAATTCACCATCACTTAAACCAACATCATCAATAATGCTTTCATTCTCATCACCATTAGAATGGAAAGAAGATGGTAACTCATCATCGAAGACCATGAGACAAAAATTGGCTCCCTTCATGTCCTTCTTTTCCCGTCCTTCCTTCTTACTACTTCTATCATCCTTCTCATCCTCCTTGAGGAGTGGGCAATGACTCTTCAAGTGACCTAGTTTCCTACATACAAATCAAATAGCATTAGTGGACTTTCTCTTATAATTATACTTACCTTACTCTCTTTTATTTGAGAAAGTTTAACAAGTTTAAGAACTTGTTAAACTTTCTAGTGAAAAGCAGTATGTCATCCTCACTATCATCCAAAAGGCTTTCTTCTTTACATGACTCCACGTTCTTGGCTTTGAATTCCATATTCTTTCTTCTTGAAGAAGCTTCCTCTTTTTTAGCTTTTAACTCCTTCATCATCATCTCATGAGTGAGCAGTGAACCTATTAATTCATCTATAAGTAAAACATTAAGGTCTTTAGCCTCTTGGATAGCGGTTACCTTTGTCTCCCATCCTTTCGGTAAAAACCTCAAAATATTTCTAACAAATTCAACATTTGAATATATTCTTCCTAAACCCTTTAACGCATTTGTGATATTAATGAATCTAGAATACATGAAAGAGATGGTTTCATCATGATGCATTGAAAATAGGTTATATTGATGAATTAGTAAAGATATCTTACTCTCCTTTACCCAGTTGGTACCTTCATGAGTGACTTTTAATGTATGCCAAATGTCTCTAGTAATTTCACACATGGACGCTCTATTGAATTTATTTCTACTTAATGCACAAAACAAAATACAAACGGCTCTACAGTTTAGTGAAACTTGTCTTTCATCTTTTACATTCCACTCATTTTTTCACTTTAAGAAATTTTTTACCATTCTCTATCTTAGTAGAAATGTATGACCCTTCACTCACTATATCCCATAATTTAGCATTTTCGGTTTGAAGGAAAAAATTCATCCTATTTTTCAAATATAAGTAATCATTTCCACTAAAGAAATGTTCCCTACTAATGTTTTGACCCTCATAATTAGATAACATAGCAAAAATGCCATGATGGATGCTTACTCACGGTTTCGTTAGAAACTAATGTAATTGTGAGATCTAAGTTCTGATGTCAATTGTAAGCCCTAAAGGCACTCAAGAGGGGGTAAATTGAGTAATAAAAACTTTATTAACAAATTTAAACTTAACAACAAAACCAATTTAATTCATTGAGATATTCAAAAGTGAATGCCAAATTGATAACAAATAAATTAATAATCAAAACACAAAATAAGTAATAAGTAGAGAGAAAAGAAAAGAGAAAGATACAAAAAATTATAGAAGTTCACCTTCCCCAAAGATATGCTACATCTTCTCTTGAACTACTTTTTAGATATCATTCTTTACTAATAACTTAAAAACAAAGACAATCTTCTTCTACGGTGAAGAGTAACCTTTACAAGACAAATCTTTGTCTCAGTAAAGAGAAGCATTTAAAATCAAAATCTTTCAAAAAGAAGCCTATACAAGACATAATATTCTTGTTTAAGGTGACGAGAAACCTTATGATCAATCTTTATACTGCAAAGAGGAGCCTTGACACACCTAACCAACCTAACAATTCAAATAACCCCCTTCACAAGTAACTAATAATACTTATGGATACGTTTCACTTAAAGTTCAATTAAACTTAGGACTCTAATGCTTTCACAAATGATATGAATGATTAATGAAAATATTACAATCTTAAAAAATTAATATTATAGATTTGATGCACTAAAAATGTATGTGACTGATGAATCATAATTTAAAAGATCACATAAATCAAACCTAGACAGTTTCGATAAATATGGAAACAGATGCTTCCAAATAATTAAATAAGCCCCTAAAAATTTAGTTAAATAATCAATAATCCTTTTGTGGACTTTAAAAAAAATAGAGAAAAACAATTTGGAAACAAACAATTCAAATATAAATGCCCAAATATATGAATGAAAGCTAGTGCATAAAATTTGAAAATGTTAAAGTAGTCTATAAATTTGGAGCTTAAACAGAGAATATAAGTGCTTAAATATCAAACTAAAAATATCTGGATAATCTTGAGATCATAAACAAACTAATTAATAAGTTTTGCGCACCCAAAAATTGATCTACTTAATAAAAAATGAGATTAGCACAAGAGAAGAAAAATCAGATACTATTAAGGTATATCTAGAAAAAAAATTTAAAATAGTAGAAATATTATTTAAAAAATTCCAAATAAATTTTAAAAACACTCTAGGACACTTAAGTAAATAGAAAATAATTATTTCACAATTTTAGGAATAGATTAAAATATCAATAACAATGTTCAAATTAAGAATGGAAAAATCTAGACAATTTCAGTGTATCTAAAAAGAATAGACTTAAAATCTATGAAAACAATCTTCCAAAAATAAAAAATTTTAAATAGACTCTAGGACACCTAAATAATATAGAAAAGTAATTTTACAATTTTATAAGTAGATTTCAATAGCAAGAATCAATATTAAAATCATAACTGAACAAATATAAATAGAGCAAACCGAAACAGTTTTATGCTATGAGTGAGTTCAACCTCTAATTTATAAAAATAAATACACTAAAATATGACACTATGATAAAAAAAACTTTTGAACACTTAGTATAACTGAAAAAAATGAATTCATATGGTGAAAAATATATTAAGATGGAGAGGGACAAAATTAAACCAAAATAGTGAAGAAAAGAGGCAAACAGTGAAGAAAGAGGAAGCATTGAGGTTTGAATGATTTTTTCCTTTCAGTCTTGTTTCTAAGGCTTCAACAAAGTACTAAAATTATTTAGAGATGTTGTATGTAGAGTCAGGAAGGGTTTTAAGACATTTAACTTGCAACCCTAGCCGTCTGGAAGTCAAAGGAGATGTTTAATCCTAAAAAGGAAACAAAGAGTTGCTAGACACAACTTTGAGTAATCTGTCTTTTTAAAACTTCAATCAACGTTTTTAGTTCTTAAAAAAGTGAGATAAAATTATAGTGTAATCTTAACACCTTAGTAAAAATGTGTATGATGATTTTAAAGCAATAAAAATGATTTAAGTATTGGAAAATTAGATTGAATAATGATAATTTAAATTTGGACAGATTTGAGGTATGTCAACAAAATAGTTTAAAACAAAATAATTTTAATTCTAAAGTTGCAAACAAATGACTAAAGTAATTCTTAACTATCCAAAAATTGAATAATACTTTAAACAAGATTTAAAATACAATTTGAAACCATATGAATAGTCAAAATAATTCAATAATTATGTTATGAAACTTTATGCAATTTTTTAAAACCATGTGCAATGCATGATAAAATTTGAGCCCGTAGATCAATTGGACAATAAGTAAAACTTACAATCATAATAAAAAAAACCTACCTAAGGTCTTGTAGCTTGTATATCTCTTGTTTTTTCTTTAACTTCATCTTTTCCCTTCAATCTTTAAGCTTTCCAAATGGAATCATCTTGAAATAAACCTATCTTTGAATGTCACGGTATAAACTTAAATCATTAGTAATATGAAATTGATTCCATAGAAGGAAGTTAGCTAGTTTATAAGGAAGTATGAAGTATGTCAAAGGAATAAGTATAAACCAACATCCCCTTATCGACTCCTGTAACCTTTACAAATTCCCAAGTAGATGTGGTTGGAAATCAATATGGACTTCAATGAAGGGCTCCCACCTTCAGATGTTTATTTAATCATACTATTAATGCTAGATAGAATGAGTAAATATGCTTACTTCCTACCCTTATGCCATCTATATAATTTTTCTAAGGTAGCTAAAGTATTCATGGATAGTGTATCTAAACTCAATAGTATGTCGTAGTCCATTGTTGATTGCAAAATAAACTACTAGTTTTATGCTCAAAACCACAAGTATATGAGTCGTAAATTGTAGTAAAAATCAGATATTAATCCCACGAGGATTGTATTTAGTCACAATATAATTCAGGTTGTACTTTGTCTAAGAAGCCAACTCAAAAAATGTAAAAAGATAACTAAAATGAAAACAAGCGAAAGGTAAAATCAAACAACGTAAACTAAAGCCAAAACCACAAACTAAAACTTCGAGAAATCAAGCTTAAAAACTAAGACTTGTCATTATCCCTATTTTCTTCCCTCTAGTTGATTGATTCAATTTATTCTTGGTCTAAGATTTCCTAAAATTTTAGCTACCCTCTCTCAAGGTGCAACTAAATATTACTAGTTAGATAAATTAGGATTAACTTTGGGGTCTCTCGATATGTAAAGTCTTTCCCAAACATTCAACTAGATGTGAAGCAATCCTATAGTTTGTATATCAATATGATGAAATCTTTTCCTGACATATCAATACCTTGTTATCTATAAGTCTATTAAATGCCAACTCTCGTTGTACATCTAACACAAATTACCAAACTCACTCTCTCAATTTTGTTAGGGTTTAAGCTCAATAGATAAAATAATTATCTATAATATTAAATCAACAACCAAAAGTTCACAAATAGTTTAAACAACAAATCCTAAAATAAGTGTAGCCACTCATAATAAAAATAGGTTCAACCATATTCATGTTCTTCAAAATACAAAACATATTGAGAAAAACACAAATAAAATAAATATAAGAGTGGTTGTCTTCCATTTTTTTCTATAAAAATATGAAAATGAAGGCTTAATTGGACTCTTGATGCTTGAATCTCAAGTCTTTATATTGAAACTTCGAGATTGACTTTGGCTTGGAGAGGAAGTTCTCCACTTTTTTTTTTCTTGGCCAAGTGTGTTCTTATTTGAATGGAGGTTGAATGCTTGTTTCCTCTTAGTGGTTATGTTCCTATTCTTTCCCGATCTGCCTTTTATATTTAAGTTTGTGACTCCATACCCTGACATTTTGCAAAGCTTGGAAAGCCTTTGGTGATGCCACATTCAAGCTTTTGGAAAGTAAATCACGTGTTGCATGGTCTTTTCTTGGTCAAAGATTAGAGAGGGCTTCGCTTTTTGGCCAATCACATCTTTTCTTGGAGAGGAGGACCTGGTTAAACTTGGAAGCTATCTCCTGGACAAATTTTTCTTAGCTTTGGCTTAGAGAGGACTTGGTCAAAGGTGTGTGAGGTAGAGAGGAGAAGCTTAATTGATCAAAGCATTTTTTTCCTTTAGTGAGTTAATTATTTCCTACCCGAGAGAAGGCCCTATCACGAGCAACATCCCTCCTTCATTCCTTATCCTTTGTTCATGTCTTGGAATGTGTGAATTTCTAAGTTATACAAGCTTCATTCCTTAGTTGTTTTACTCCTCTCTTCATTTCCATTCCAAATGCTTTGCTCCAAGTTTCTTTCTCCTTTTTTTTTCATTCCGACTTTCTTCAACTTTAATTTATCCTTCATCATAATAAATAGACCAGTAAGATTTAATTCTAATAAAAAATAAACAATTAACTGATAAAACATAAATAAAAACTAAAATGATCAAAACTTACTCTAAACTAATGTTAAACATAAAAGAAACAACAATAAAGATTATGCTAAATAAAAACACACAAAATAAGTCCTAAATATGGCAAGTTCATCCTAAAATGCACAGGAACACATGCTAAACACTTAGAAAAATATATACTAATACACAACTATCAACTTTCCCATAGTTAAACAATTGCTTGTCCTTAAGAAAATCAATTACAACCAGTCAATTCTGTCGCTTCATTTTTACAAAGAATAAACCATACAATCCCTGAAACTTTTGCTAACTCAAGTGTCAAGCTACTACACATATCATGGCTACTTTTCATTAGTGCACATAAGCAAACTCAACTTATGAAATCATCGCTCAAAGATAAGGATAAATGTAAAATGAATCTTCCTCATGGTTTTACTAATTTCTCTGAAGTGTTTGATGGTTAGTGTTTCGCTCAAACTTCCTACAGGAAACCATACTATCATAGGCTTGCTAATACACTAATTCTTCTCTATAATGATTACACGCTAAAAATAGATCATAAGGACTTTGTTTCAGATTGTAATGTGGCTAAGATTAAGGTGAGTCAAAAAAGTTTAGGGGTTTATCATAAGCATTCATAAAGTACTAAATGAGAAAAGGGATAACAAAATATATTTTTGAGATACACAAATGTATATACTACTACTTTACACTTATTGATACTACTAAAATGTTCTTCCTTTTTCTTTTCTTTTCTTTTCCCATTTTTTTTCTTTTTTTTTACAATAATGAAGAAACAATGAACAAAATAGTAACTAAATGTAATGTGCTCTAAAAGTAGAAGTATCACTCAAATCATCTCAGAAAATCAAAATGTAGCCAAAATTCCAAACGAATGATTTAATTAGTACTTTACTAAACTTATGATTGGGTAAGCTAATGAGGCTTGAGGTTGTTTTAAAAAATAGGGTCATTTGATGAAACAAAAGGTCAAAGGCTCAACAGGGCTAACAAGGGATAATAAAATGGTAGGTCATTTAAGTCAAGGGTTAATACAAAAAGGGCCTTAATCATTTCTATTTAGCATGCATCTAGTAGATTTAAATAAATTCAAAGCAAGTCCTAAAGGTAATTACCTAAGGAAGCATCACACGTACAAAGAAATGAAATGACTATAGAATAAAGTCGTAAAGGCTAAATTCCTCACACATGCTCAAATGAAAATCTATTATGCTTCTATAAATTGCCTCATTGCTCAAGTGTCAAATTTGGAGTAAGCTTATGCAACCAACTACTTTCATCATTCAACATGATTTACTCCCTACTTAAGTAATATAATCCGAGTTCAAGCATGCATTAAATCTCATTCCAACTAGCATGATAGAATCTTATAGCAACATAAACCAAAATGATTCAAGTGCGATTTCATTACTTACACAAAACAACACCTAATATGCCTAAAACATGCATCCTATATAACAAAATGCAAATAATGCAAATACAAATGAAAAGACTACCTCCCCACACTTGAACAACGCCTCACTTGAACAACATATTGTCCTTAATGTGGAAAGGGAAATAACCAAAACCAACAAATAACACAATGAAATACTAAACAAATAAGCAACAAATAACACAAGAGATTAAGGGTAAGAAAGGCTTACGGTAGTGGCGTGCTTTTCCTCTCGTCCTTTAACAAGCAAGAACTTTTTCATCGCTTCCATTAGTTCTCCATCAAGCTATGATGCACAACAAATCTTCAAGCAATCATCAAGCCACCTAAACATTAAGAGATTCATAGGGAAAAATCTTTAAGAATGAGGATTTTTGGGCTCCAAGCATGCTATCTAACTTTTTTTTCCCTTTTGTAAAATTTTCTAATGACTCTTTAAGTCCATTTATCTCATTCTTTAAAGATTCATTTTCATTCACCATTCTCTTCCTATCAACATCAAAATCTATTATGCAAGAATCCTTAGCTTTTAAAGCATCATGCACTTTAGTTTGCAACTCATCATTCACATTCATCAAATGCTCCTTTTCTATTTCAAGATCATTTAACATTTTCTTGCATTCCTTT
>JAOXYD010027045.1:0-14323 GCA_028565735.1 Pinacopodium congolense | reverse complement strand
GAGAATGAGGAAGAGAAAGAAGCAGAAAGGTCATATGTACATCCACCACCCTATAAACCTAAGACCCTTCTGTTACACCATTTGATTGTGGTGTACTAGACATTGTGTATTACGTATATATGCCTCAACTTGTAAGAAACTTTGCAAATGGAACTGGACATTGTCTACTTTCATCAAAATTTTCATAATATTCACCACCTTTATCAGACCATACGATCTTTACTTTTTTATCTATCTACCTTTCTACCTCATTAACGAACATCGCTAAGATGTCCATAGACTGAAATTTTTCATGTAGCAGATAAATATAGCCATATCGTGAGAAGTCATCGATAAATGTAATAAAATATTTTTTGCCGCCCTAAAAAGGAACGTCGAAAGGACCACAGATGTCAGTGTGTATTAATTCCAGTAATTTATTACTTCTAGTGACTGGATGCTTTGATATGTGTATAGTTTGCTTACCTTTAATGCAATCCACACATATATCTCAGTCAGCAAAATTTAATTGAGGTAAGATTTAATTTTTCACTAACCTCTATACCCTTTCCTTGGATATATGACCTCATCTTTTTTAACATAAAAAAGCAGAATACTCATTATGTGCACTACGTTTACTTCTTATAATATGATCAACATAATATAGAGATTCAGGAAAATCAAGATCAAAATTACCAAAATCATAATAGTACTTGTGTTTATACAAAGAAAAAACATCATTTTTAATCTTAAATTGAAATTCTACATCATCAAACTTTACAACATAAACTAAATTCCTAGTACATTCAGGAATATAATGACACTTTGTTAGATCCAAGTAACACCTAGTGTCTAAGATCAATCTATACATCCCAATGTCCTCTATTCGTGTCTTTATTTTGTTCCCCATATACAAGAACTTTTCAATTCCATTTATGGTTTGGATTGAAAGGAATCCATGTAAAACATGTAACACATGAGTAGTTGCACCAGAATCTAACCACCAACTATTATTAGACACTTCAATAAGGTTTGATTCAAAACATACTAAAATATAGTATATAGCTTTCTTTTCGAACTAAACCTTTCGTTTAAGACAATCATTTCTGAAGTGATCAGGTTTCTTGCAGAAATAGCTCCTCTTGTCTTTATGGATTCGGCTCTCATTAACCTTGCTGAGAGCCTTGTCCTTATCCTGACCCTTTTTCCCTGGTTTATTCTTACTGCTACTAACTCCTTAATGAAATGTGAGATGAACATACTGCTCCTTCATTTTTTTCAATCTCCCTTCCTCCTGAACCAACATGGCCTTAATTTCCTGAAGGTTTCATTTTTCTTTAATGATGTTGTAGTTCACTTGGAATTGGCCGAACTCAAGAGGAAGTGAGTTGATAATAAACTGTACCAGAAAGGACTCATTCACATCTATACCCATGGATTTCAGCTTTGAGTCTAGGTTTGACATATGAGTTACATGATCGCGAATAGGCTTAAACCAGTCAAACTTCTTGGTTGTCAGGTCACTCATTAAAGTCCCTACTATGAACTTGTCAGTTATTTCTTATTAGGGGTATTCTTTAAGACTCAACATGAACTCTTTTGTGTTGTCCGTCTTAGGCATTGATGGCTTAATATTATCTACAATTATCATTTGCATCAAGTTTAAGATCAACCTGTTAGACCGTTCCCAAACCTCATAATAAGACTTGTCAGCTTTAGAACTAGTCTAGGTTATGGTTGCGGGCCTTACATCTGAAACTAAAGTCGAGTCTAAATCCACTACACCCAGTTAAAACTGGATTTATTCAGACCAATCCTCATAGTTCAGACCATTGAACTTCACAAGCTCATTTCCTAAAGCGAACAAATTAGTCGATGATACAAACACAACATATAGCTCATGCATTAATACTTTGAGTAAACCTAAATGGATTTAGACTAACTCATAACTCTGATTATGTATCTAAATTCTCCTTTTTGTGATATTTAAATACCTAACTGTAACCGTTAATGATGCCAATAAAATTCACTATAATGGATAATCACTTATATTCTAATCAGCATGGATGTTATCTTTGGATATACAACCATATTAACTAAATATATTGATAAGTCCATTTCATGTCATTAATTATAAGTAATGGTCCACCTTTGAGTGACCTCCTAGCATTATAATTAATAATCTCAATTGTTTAATAAAACTTTTATGTCATTTAATAGCATCATAACAATATGAACAATTAAAATTTCCACAATTAAATGTTTAAGATATTTTCAAGATAGGCCACTTTGATGATTAACAAGCTTTCCATGCAATAAAAATTTAATTGGACAATTATCATACATAATAAAATTTTAATTTAATTATTTTGGTCACTTTGGTGACTAAAAATCTATTCTAAATTACCATAATATCATGTATCAAATCAAACATGTAATTTAAAATTTTAATTTCAAGCATAACATAATATAGAATATTCAAAGTACCAAATAAACATATAATATGACACTAATTTTCAAAAGTATATTATGCATCGAAAATATGCGTAACATTTATGCATATAAGTCAAAAATAATTAATTAATTACTGAATTAATTAATTAATCAATTATAAGTCAAAATGACAATTTGTTAATAAAGGTTCAAAATAAAAGTTCATAAACCCAAAATAAAAGCCTTAATTTGGACCCTAACTATTTGAAAGACCCAAAATAAAATAAAATAAAATACTTTATGTAGGTCTAAAATTAAATCCCATAAATAATACTTTAAGTAGGATCCAATTAACAATAAAGGGCCAAAAGGAACCAAGACTATAAGTTACTGGGCTCAAACTAATGAAAATTGCAAAATGCTGGCCTAGCTCACTTGCAAACCCGACCCAGCAACATGAAACCTGTTTGAATCCATAATGTCTGTTCTTCTTGATTGAATGTTTATTCCCTCTTTGTCTTCTTCTCTTAATTATTTCTGATGATTAGAAACTGTTGTGTAACTTGTGATAATTCCTTTAGAACACTTTGATTAATGAAGGGAGGGGGAAAGAGCTATGGGCCCTTGATTCCAACATCGTTAATGCTCAATAATAACCATCTTGGGATCATACGCATTGGACTCTAAGTAAATAGGCCATTTAATTGTTAAACAATCTAACAATTCCTACTTTTAATTTTAGATGTCTAAAGACTTTGATGCTTTTTTTTTTTTAGAGTGAAACAAAATTTTGTCTCAGTGTTTTTTACTAGATGAACAGTTGATCATCTCATCCAATGTTTTATTGAAGTATTTTAAAAAAATTGTTGATATTGTATTATAACAAAATAAATATTCAAATTAGTAAAAACTCTATTTTAATTAAAAAAATATCTTGCCTCCTTTTTCTTTTGTACTACTTCAGGTATAATAATTATTACTTAATCCTATAAAAAAATAATATCTTCATCTTCATCCTCAAACGAAAAATTACAAAGAGAATTGGAACAACTTGTACTTGAGGAACTCATTTTATATGATTAGACTAATATGGAAATCAAATGAAGGTAGCCATTAAAGATTCAGTGAAAGTAAAATACATCAAAATCATTTTATCAGAAAAAAATCAAAATCAAAATTAGATCACAAGCACGTACCAAAGCAATGAGTTCAAAAAATAACCCTTTTACCACTCCCTACCAATCTACATCTCTATGAATTAGAAAGCCAACTTGTAAAAGAACCACTCATAGTCAATACATAGTCTCCTTCATCAGGTGTATGTACTCACCAGTATTGGTCTCATGATGAGTACTTTTGCAACAATGGTGAAAAGAGTACTATCAACAAAGGGTTCTTTCTAAGGAAATATACAAAATTATCCTTGAAGACGCTTTTGTCACCGCACCCGTAAAAAAAATTGAAAAGCTCGTGGGCCTGAAAGCAAACAAATGCAATTTAGATTTGTTGTTCATATGTCCATTTATGTGATTGTGCCAAAAATCTTACATAATCAATGACATAAACACCATCTAAATTACTAGTACTTCTTAGCCTATTCTCATCATACAATATGCTGAACTTTATTAGACAAATTCACTCGTGTTATAAACAAATTGAGAATATGTTTTTCTACCGGTCGATGTGATTATCGTGAAGGATATAAAACAAAGGGCAAAAAATTGTTACCTCATCCTATTGAAGTTTGGTATTGCTAGTCTAAAGGCATCCTCAAACTGACACAAGAGCGAATAACAAACAAGAAAAAGTCAAAACTCCTGAACAAACATCAAACTATAATTAATTATCAACAGGGGTGAGAATAGTAGGAGGTTCATGACATGAGCTCATCCATATAAGAAATGCAAGCAATAAACAAGGTCTAAAGCTTGCCAATGTCTATGGTAAATGTACAATAAAAAAATCCAAAGAAGTATGAATTCCTTATACAAGGTACTATTGTTGAACATTCACAAATAGAATTAACTCACATTAGAAAGAGATATAAAATTAAAGTGAATTATATATAATAGAAGGCTCATAACTCATTGCCTTAAGATTTTGAATTGAAATATGATATTCTTACTATTGTATATGGATGCTTACTTAGATCTAATTTAAGTTTTCTTTAGACCCAAGCTCCTAAGAATCTTTCATTGGTATTAGAGCTATTGAGATATAATGCCCTTACTATTGTATATGAAGACTCACTCAGATTTGGTCCAAATTTTCCCTGAACTTAAGCCCTTAAAAATCCTTCCAACTACAAGCACAATGAACACTTTGAACAAGCACATAAACAAGCAAGCCCATATAAGCTTTAAGCAGTAATATGCGAAACTAGATTCCAAGAGAAAAAAGTTGATTATTTGTTTAATTGTGATTATTCCAGTCCTCTCCATGTCAATTAACTTGAAAACTTGCAAACATGAAAAAGTAGAAGATCAAATTGGGATTGATATCCATCCCATTGCAAAGGAAGTAACAAGATATGGTAAGGGACAACAAAATCAAGAAGGTAAAAATGGGAGAAAGGATCAATATTTAGAATATGAAAGGGTGGTAAGGCCTCAATTTCATAGCCTTAAAAAGTTACCGTATCTAACTCGACAACTGCATAGAAGAAATGAGTTATAATAGCTATTTTGTGATTGGATAAAGAAAATGTATAAACTCAATCCTTGTATTATAATTATTTTAAAGTAACAAACTGAAACCAAGCAAATTATTGATCTAATTTCACACCAAAAATAACATATTTGTTACAGGATTTGACACTAGAGGGATAAACGTGATAAGCATAAATTGTTAAAAGCTCTCCAACTCAATGCAAAATCAATAACTTTCTTTATTTCACATACCTGAAGTTTGGATTCATATAGAGAAAACTGTCTAAAAAGTCAAGAGTTTCCAAGTTGTTGATGCGGAATAACTGATATGAAAAACATGTTGGGAGAATATCACAAATAATAAAATTATTACAGCGGAATATAAAAAATGATTCTTATGAAATTTTTGTAAAACTATTAAGTATAACAGGCTATAAAATAATTTAATAAAAAATATACAATAATATGTGAAGAAATTAATCATGTGTGACACTATCATTTTTTAACATGGAAAATCATTTCAAAATTAATAAGTAAAAACCACATGTACAAATCAGTAAATCATCTACTATGTAAAATAATAAGTACAACAACCAGTCTTTCCTAATCAATAAATAGGGGTAATAACTACAAAATATTAAAAGAGGAATAGAAAAATATTAGACCAAAAAATACGAACTAAAAGAGTTTTAAGATCATAACACACTTTGATATTAGTTGAACAAAATAATTTGGGTCTCACACCTCTCACATAAAACATTTTTTTTAGTTTCTTTCTACTCTTTTGTTTTTACTCTCCGTAACTCTATTATTTATTTATGACATCTTACTTTTTTATAGCAAAACTTGGCCTACAAATGTTGAAAACAAAAACACAGTTTGTCAATTTTGAAATAAATCAACACTGACTTGATTTAACACGCCAAAGAACAAATAAGTGTCAACCAAAAGCACACAACATTAATGGAGAAAAAAAAAGCCATTCTTTACTATTTATAGTAGCGTGACTCCATCAAACTTTCCCTCAGGAAAATATGGAAGAAAATATCATTCCTGCTGCCGAACAACAAGTTTAAAGCTGATTTCTTAGTAAATACTTTGTTAACATGTCTGAACCATTTTCTTTAGTATAGATCTTATTAAGTTGTAACTTTTTGGATTCTAATACATCTCTTATCCAATGATATCTTACCAAGATGAATAGTGCTTTAACTATCACAAAATAACACATAACACTCTTGTTTGAAATTGAGTTCCTTTAGAAATTTCTTCATCTATAGTAACTCTTTGTATGCTTCGGTTGCTGTAATAAATTCAACTTCTGTGGTAGAAAATGCAACACTCTTCTATACTTTTGATTACCATGATACTGTCCCCTTTACAAATTATATCAATTATCTCAAAGTTGACTTCTTAGAATCAAGATCACCAGTCATATCTACATTTGTATAATTAACTAATATAGGCTTATCAATACCAAAATATTAGCACAATATAAAAGTCTCACATAGATACTTGAATATCCATTTAATAGTATCCTAATGTTCTTTATCAAGATTAGAAAGGAACCTACTAATAACACTAATAGCATAAGTAATATCTAGTATAGTACACACCATAGCATACATTAAACCACCAACTACTGAAGAATAAGGAACTTGTTGCATACTTACCTTCTCTTCATTAGTAGAAGAGCTTTATTTAGTACTCAATCTAAAGTCATTAATAAAAGGAGAATTAATCGCTTTAACATTATCTATGTTGAATCTTTGAAACACCTTCTCAATATACTTATCTTGAGATAACCACAGTTTCTTTACTTTTCTATCTCGAATAATCCTTATACCAAGGATTCACTTTATTGGCCATAAGCCTTTAATGGCAAAAGACTTGCTCAAATATTTCTTCAAATGATCAATTTTGGAAGCATTCTTACTAACAATCAACATGTCATCAATATATCACAAAAGAATGATAAAATCATCATTAAAGAATTTTTGATAAAACACACAATGATCTGAAGTAGTCTTTTTATAACCTTGCTCCCTCATGACTGGCTCAAATTTCTTATACCACTATCTTGGTGCTTGCTTAAAATCATATAAGCTTTTCCTTACTTGTAGACATAGTCTTCTTTCCCTTTACCTTGAAAACCTCTAATTGCTCCATATAGATATTTTCCTCCAAATCACCATGTAGAAATATCGTTTTCACATCCATTTACTCAACCTTCACATCAATTCTAGCTATTAAATCAAGTACAATATGGATGGAATACATTTTAACAATAAAATAAAAAATTTCCTCAAAATCAATGCCTTTCCTTGGTTGAATCCATTGACAATCAGTTTAGCTTTGTATCATGGTTATGAAGAGTGATCTTTATACTTGACTCTGTATACCCATTTATTCTTCAAAGCTCTCTTTCCCTTAGGTAGCTTCACCAACCCAAAAGTATGATTCTCATGCAAAGACTTCATCTTATCTTACATGGTTTCAATCTACTATTTTTTGTAATTGTCATACATGGCTTCTTTATAATTTTTTGGTTTACCTCTATTTATCAAATTTAACTTATAAGTGTCAGTATGATATAGAGTGGACGATTGCCTACCCATCAAATTTTTGTAGGATTAAAACAGAAATTGAGCTTCACGAGCTGGAAGGTCATTATCATCATAAGTGATCTCTATGGGAGCATTTTCAACTTCTGGTTGTTCAATTTGATTTTCATCCCTAACTCTATCGGGTACCATCACTAGAGTTACTATTTCAAAATTAACATTGTATTAAGGATTTGTCTTCTTAATATTATCAATATCCATTATGGTCTCATTTTTCACAAACACTGCATCTAAACTTCTTACAAGTTTTTTCTCAACTGGATCTTAAAACCTATAACTATATGTATTTACCATTGCCCATAACTATCTTTACAACCCTTTTTGGATCATTAAATTTTAAAGGAACACATTGGGAAAGATTTAAGATATATAACACATTATTCAATGCTTCAGTCTAAAATGATATTGAAAATTTTGCATATGAAAGCAATCATTTAACTCTTTCCATAAGTATCTTGTTCATCCTCTCAACTATATCATTTAACTGAGGCGTCTTAGGTGAAATCTTCTTATGTTAAATACCCTACTTTTTACAATATCTTTTAAGTAGTTCAATGTACTCCCTCCTATTATTTGACTTAAGACACTTCACTTTCTTCCTAATTTCTCTCTCAACTAGGATTTAAAATTGTTTAAATAGATCCACAACTTAATTTTTATACTTTAGGGTGTAAACTCACATATTTTTTGAATAATCATTAATAAATATAACAAAATAATAAGAACCACGAAGTGACTTAATCTTAAATTGACCACATACATTATAATGTATTAAGTGTAATACCTAAAGTTTCTTCTTTGGATTTGCAGAACTCTTAAATGAAACTTTATGTTGCTTTTCAGTTAGACGGTGAGCACATTTCCTCACATCTACATTATTTAACGCAATGAAATTCTTCTTCTTGACTAATATTGACATAACTTTCTTACCCATATGACAAAGTCTCTTATGTCAAGTATCCACTTTGTCATCTTTTTCCACTACGTTAACCATGCTTTCGGAGATTTTAACTTGCATCACATAAAATTTAGAACATTTCTTAGCTCGACAAAGAATCCTTCATTAACTTCCATTGGCCATTCTAAAAAGTGTTGCAATACCCTTATTTGTCAAACTTGCCAGTAGAAATTAAATTAAGTCTGATGCCAAAAACAAGCTTTACATTCTTTAAGGGCAATCTAGCACCACAATTAATCTGTAAATAAATATCACCAACACCGAATTTTTTTTAATTACCATTATTATCTATCTTGACAATCTCGAAATCACCAGAACTATAGAGTGTAAAGAAATCCTTTCGAATTATTGCATGAATAGAAGTACCACCATCAATCATCCAGCTAGTTTCGTGATTTGTCAGGTTGACAGAATTAACATCATAGAGAACAAGAAAATCTTGTTCAGTTACTTTCTCATCTTTACTATCATCACCTCGCCTTTTGTCATTCTCTTTGTCTCTCTTCAATTTTCTACAAAAATTTTTTATATGTCCGTTCCTATGATAATGGTGGTACTCAACGTTAGTATATTTATTAAACTTATCTCGACTTGTACTCCTGTTATTGCCTTTAGAATCTCTACCCTAATTTCTCCCTATAGTAGTTGTAGTTAAAATATATGATTACGAAGAGGTAGAACCTTGTAATCTTCATCTCATCTCTTTATTCAAAGATGTCACTTTTTACTAACTCTATAGTCACCACATCATTAAGAATATAATTAGTCAATGAAAATTTTAAAGTTACCATAAGAATAAGAATTTCATTATCTAAATTGACACATATAATCGATAGTTGATCCATAATCTCCTTAAAATCCATTCAAGTGATTTACAATAGAGCTACCTTCCTTATATTTCAACTGTACTAACTTTGTTAGGTAAAATAATTTATTATTTCAGTCTTTGAAGCATATAATTCCTCAATCTTATTCCATAAAGTTCTAGCATACGTTTCACTACAAATATGATTGTACATATTATCCTCAACAAATTACCTAATAAAACTGCATACATGTTCATGTTCAAAATTTCACTTCTCATCGAATTTGTCTTCAGGTTTTTGGTCAATAAATACTGACAGACGTATCCCATCATAAATAGAATATCCATCATCTTATTCCTCCTTATGTGGTAATTTGTGACATTCAAACTTGTGATTTTATTAAACTTTTCCTTTATAGTTAAACCCACCAATTAACTGAAAAAAAAGCTCTTATACTAGTTGTTGGAAAAATATCATAAATAATAACATTATTATGGTGAAATGTAAAAAATGATTCTTCTAAATTTTGTGTAAAACTATTAAGTATAGTAGGTATCAAAATAATTTAATCACAAATACATAATAATATATGAAAAAACCAATTTCACGAGATACTAGAATTTTTTTAATGTGAAAAAATACCTTAAAATCAATGAGTAAAAACTACAGGTACAAGTCAGTAAATCATCTATTATTTAAAATAATGAATACAATAATCGATCTTCCCTAATCAACAGATAGGGACAATAACCACAAAATACTAACAATAAGAATAGAAAAATATTAGACTAAAAAACATGAACTAAAAGGGTTTCAAAATCATAGTACACTTTAATCTTACGTGAACAAAATAACTTAGACCTCATGCATCTCACACAGCACACTTTTTTTTGTTTCTTTCTTCTCATTTGTTTTCACTCTTCGTAGCTTTATAATTCATCTACAACATCTTAATTTTTTATAGCAAAGCTTAGCCTACATATATTGAAAACAAAAAAAACACAATTTAACAATTATGAAATAAAACAACACCGACTTAATTTAGCACACCAAAAATAAATAAGTGTCCACCCAAAACACACAACATTAATGGAGAAAAAACAAAAGCCATTGTTCCTGACTTTTTATAATAGCATGACTTCATCAAAACAACTAGATAATTATCATAGATAAAATATAGTAAGCTAGAAGTTAGAAACTTTTCATTGTAGTCATATATCACTATCATACTTATGGCTTTTCAATTTAAAAACATAATGCTTCCACTTTAGCCATTTCAACCATAAAACTTGAGGGATTCTTTTAGAGAAGTTATTTTCATTAAGGGGAATGGGATATTACAGCAAATGAATGTGATTTATTGCTCAAACTACCATGTTAAGGTCCAATTCCACTTAAATAAACCAAAATCCCTAAGATATGTTAACATATATCCTAGAGACTTTAATAAAATCATTATAGTCAATCCCTTATTTCCTTCAGCATAGATCGATCTCAACCATCATTTTAGAGTTTTTAACATTATTTGCTTATAACACACCTAAAAAGTTTAAATTGATTGGAAGTAAGGGTAATAACATATGGCTGAGACTAAATTTGAACAAACTCTGAGCTCTGAAAGAACAAGATTGATAAATAGAAGAATCTAGAGAATATCAAGTCTGTATTATTTTATATGTTTCTAAAATGAAATACAGACAAAAAGAGTTATATGTAGTATTACACAACCACAATTCAATTAAAACGGCATGACATCTGAACTAATTACAAAAAACAACAACGCAACACTATTAATAAAAACAATAACATAAATAACCATCAAACACAGTAACTCATATATCTCTATATTCCCCCTTCAAGGTGGAGTTTGGGGCTAGTCACATAAGCCCATCTTGGACAACAAATGATAAAAGAGAGGAACTGTAATTTACTTAGGGAATAAATCTGCCAGTTGTTGTAAAGACCAAATGTACTGAGGTACCATAAAGTCTTATTTAAATTGTTGTCTAACAAAGTGACAATCAATGTCCAAATGCTTCATCCATTCATAAAAAACGGATTAGCGGTGATGTGGAAGGCAACTTGATTGTCACATTATAAAGGAAATGGAAGCTACCAACTAAGCTAAAAATCTTGAAAAATGTAAGAAATCTATTGTAACTCACACAATATTAGACACACTACAATATTCTACCTTAATAGAAGAACGATAAATAATAGTCAGCTTCTTAATGTTCTATGAAATCAAAGCACCGCTTAGAAAAATACAATAACTCGTTAAATAGTGGCGGTTTAGTAAACTTGCAGCCCAGTCTGTGACACAAAATGCTGCAAGAGTGAAAAGTTTGTTGACAGGAAAGAGCAAACCTATAAATGGAGCACCCTTTAAGTACCAAAGAATATGTAAGGTTGTTGACCAGTGTTGTTCAGTAGGAGACTAAATAAATTGACTTAGTTATTGTGTAGCATAATCCAAATCTGGCCGGGTAAAACTTAAATAAAGTAAGTTGTCAACCATCCTGCAAAATCTATTTAGATTAGCTAATACAGGAGAGTGTGCATCATCTAATTTGTAAGATTTAGGTAGTGGTGTGGCTGCCAGTTTAGAGCCAATCAAACCAACATCTTTAATAATGTCCAGAGCATATTTACATTGACTAACATATAGATTAAAACTAGACCTAGCCAGTTTAAGCCCCAAAAAATACCTGGCTAAACTAATATCTTTTATAGTGAACTAGTGATGAAGGAAATCCTTGACCTGCTAAATGGCATCTTCTGTAGGGCCTGTTAGAAGTATATCATCTACATAGACAACAAGGACAAGAAGACCAGAAGATTGAGACTTATGAAAGAGACATGGATTATAAGCAGATTGTGTAAACCCAAAAGATTGCAATTTTATGGTAAATTCATGGTTCCATTATCTAGAAGCTTATTTGAGACCATAAAGTAATCTCTTGGCCAACCTTGTCATATCTTTCAGGGGACTACATATAAATATCCTCATTATTAAAACCATGAAGGAAAGCATTGGTTATATTTAATTGATACAATTGCCAACTTTTAGCAGTAGTAAGGGCAAAAAAAAAAAAAAAAACGAACAGTGACTATCTCAGTAATAAGGGAAAAACAATTAGTATAATCAACTATAGTAACCTAATTATATCCCTTTGCTACTAAGCGTGCTTTATATCTATCTGCAGTACCATTAGGTTTGAATTTAACTTTATAAACCCATTTAGACTCAATTTCTTTCTTACCAGGTGATAAGTTAGTAAGCAACCACGTAACGCTGGCTTCTAAGGTTTACAAATCACTTTGCATAGCATTCATCCAACAAGGATGAGTTATAACTTAATTAAAATAACATGGTTCTGGTATATCTGACACTTTAGCTGAAAAGGACATGTAATGATCTAAAATATAATGTGAAACAAGATATGGAAATGTAAGTGGAGTGTAAATATTGGAGTAATATAAATTATGAACAATAGGTGTAGTTTGATGTGGAACAAAAGACATATCCCTCACCAAATGAGACACAAAATCATTCATCCATCCTAGTTTCTATTGAACCCTATGACTTTTCTTAGCATCATTCACAAGAATAAAGGAAAGCTAATGAGTTGTAATCGAACTGGAAAAGATTGGATCAACAAATGGAGGATTGGAAGACAAATTCGAAAGTGATGGATCTGGAGGAGACTGAATGCTAGAGGGATTGGTACTAGTATTTTGAGGTTCAATATAATAATTCGATGAGGACTGAACATAAGACATAAAAGGAAGTAAGCTAGGATCTGATAAGATAGGTAAGGGAACGATGGCTGAATTTTCTAACAGTGAATTCAAAGGGAAAATATGTTCATAAAAGATAACATCTCTATAAACAAAAGTTTGGTGGGTTTGAAGGTTATATAGATTATAAGCTTCTTGACCCGAAACATAAGTAAGAAAAACTGATCTCAATGCTCTTGGATCAAGTTTATCTTTATGAAGATAAAAATTTGTTGAAAAGCATAAACAACAAAAAAAATTTAAGGAACTTATAACCTAGAATTTTTCCAAATAGAATTTGAAATGGTGACTGCCATTTTAAATTTGAAGAAAGAAGTCTATTAATAAGATAGGTGGCTGTTAAAATAGCTTCCCCCCATAAATTTTTTTAGTAAGCTGGATTGGAAAAGAAGAGCTTTAGTTACTTGCAAAAGATGTCGATATTTTCGTTCAACAACATCATTTTACTAAGGTGTGTAAGGTGTAGTTTTTTCATGCAAAATACCAAAATATGATTAAAATGTTTGATGAGCTTGTAAATTTAATATAATTGTTAGTTCTTATGATCTTAATAGTGGTGTGAAGTTGATTATATATAATAAACGGAAACCTATGAATGATACCAGTAACTTGAGTCTTAAAACTCAACAAATAAATCCAGGTGGATCGACTATAATTATCTACAATGGTTAAAAGATAGTAAACACCACTCAAAGAAACTTGTTTGTATGGACAAAAAATGTCCATATGAACAAGCTCAAAACATGCTTGAGTACTAATAGCCCTTTTTGGAAACATAAGTCTATTTTGCTTGTAAAAATAAAAAAACATCACAAGGGGAAATTCCCTCTTGAGTGTGTATAGCATCAATCACATCAATGATGTCTTTTATTACAAGAAATGAAGGATGACCTAACCTTTTATGCCAATAATCATTAACACTAGCTTGATAATAATGAATTGATTTTCTTGAAAGCCTATCTAAATTGCTAATATAGCATTATATGGTTTCTGGCGAGAAGGAATTTCTATCTAAAGCATAAAGACCAACAATTACTTTATCAGCTACTAAAATTTGATCACTTATAAGGTCCT
>JAOXYD010027035.1:0-14323 GCA_028565735.1 Pinacopodium congolense | reverse complement strand
TCAATACCGATTTTATAACGGTTTTATACCGGTTGAACCTCTAAACCTTTAACCCCTTCTCTTACCGGTTTGATGTCCGGTCCGATTTTCACAACATTGTTATTCTTATATCTTTATAATGCATTTTAACGGTGATTTAGTCAAGTTACAATGATGCTGTTAACGAATCACACCATTCTCTAAGATTGACTATAGCGGTGGTTTCAATGAGACAATAACGACATTGTCAAAACCATATATTCTTATTCTAGAAAATCAACTGCACTTAAATACATTTTACACAAAACTCTTCCTCTTAGGTATGAACATACAAATTACACAAGAACACATATAAATTAGATAATTTAACATCAAAATAAGGGTGAAAACATATAAATCATGCTTGAAATTCTTATAAACTACACCTCTATCAATTCCACTACACTTAAACTATCATTTCTCCTAAAGCAACTTATTTAAATGCTCAATAAATTTTTTTAAATATCATTTCATATTTCAAAAACGATACCTTAATCTAATAAATGCAATTAATATAGTTAGCTTATCCTAATTCATCTTTATTATGTAATTGCAAACTTTGGTCAAAACATGTCATCAAGTTTACATGTTGCACATCTTATCAAATTTCAGTGAACCTCATATGAAAATTGTTAGAATATATCCCATATTAAAGTTGGAGTGTATTAGAATATATCCCACATTAATAAGATATAAGATCTTAAAACTTTATAACATGTATATATATATGTGTGTATCTTCACCTATGAAATAAAATATCAAGGAATTTATACTTTTCCTTGTTCAACATGGTATTAGAGCCATGTTTCATTAGAGTATTTTGTTTTTGAATATGTACAGTGAGCATTATCAATTTTGGTTGCTCTGTAGAGCTCTTTTGGAATATTTTTGTTTTTCCCTTTGGAATATTTTGTTTTTCGATTTTGCTCAGGGAATAGTTTGATTGCCTAGCAACTTTAAAATATTTACGTAGCTTCTTTCCAGTGAGTAGAAGTTTCTAGCTTCCCGATTGGAAGTTTTGGTTTCCTTATTGAGAAATGTTTGAAAGCTTTTGTTTCTGATTCTCTCCATATCAGTTTTGGTTGTTTTGTTAAGAAAAAATATTTTTCAAGTCTGTCTACCCAGTGAGCATAGTTCCTTTGTTTGTTGAGTCATAAAGGGAGACTTTTTGGTGTCACCGCAGGCACCATCAGCACCACCTCCCTTCGGTCGGCGTTTGTCCCAACTCGGCCACCAGCAGATTGGAGAGTATCTCTCATACGCCATCGAAACCTCCGCAACTTCTCCCACTTGCTGGCATGTGTAGGAGCGTGCTGTGAACGGCTAACCTCCTACTAGTAAAATCATCATCGACTCCCTTCTCCACGCCTAGGTGTGCCCCCTGTTCGCTATTTAGACTAAATCTGAGATGGGTCAGAGCATTGACCAGCCTACCCATCTCTCCTCTATTGCTGTCTTAATGTCCAATTGCTACTGTCTTGATTTCCAGTTGCTGCTATCTTCTTCTAGATGTCTCTTACCGTTTATTCTGTCTTTATTTTTTTCTTGCATTTTTTGGTATCATTATGAAATTTCAATATTTACTTTTGTATCAAGTTGGGCATGAATAACATCCTTGCTCCAACTTGAGAGATAGTGTTAGAATATATCCCATATTGAAGTTGGAGCGTGTTATAATATATCCCACATTGATAAGATACAAGATCTTAAAACTTTATAACATGTACATATATATGTATCTTTACCTATGAAATAAAATATCAAGGAATTTATATTCTTCCTTATTCAACAAAAATCATGCAAATTATCCTAAGGAAATCCAATTAATTGCGTGTTTTAACTCCATCATACCTTTATTTATTTTTTGTTTTACCTTTTCTCTTTAGAAAATTGTGTTTTAAACTCTATCTCGCCTCTTTTCAATTTTATTTTCAAGCATTCAAATTTATTAAAATTACTAAAATTAATTATATTGAACCCCTTATTCAAATTCACACTAAAATCATATGAAATTTCATTAGAGGTAAGTAAGCATGCATAAAGAGTCAACCATATGCATACTTTCTTTTAAAGTTAAACAAATTCACAATCAATTATAAATTATTCAGTTGTAACTATACTAACTATATCAACTAAATTAAAGCACATTATTCAACACTTCACTGACCATTTTGAAAATTTTTTCATGAAATAACACATCAATCACTCTTAGATTCACAACAATATCAAGTGTAAGAAAATTGAATCCTAGTTCTTCACCCCAACCTTAAGATGAACATTGTCTCCAATGTTAAAAAATAAAATAAACATATTAAAGAAATAAATGGGAACAAGAATACTCCCTTGATTAATATATGATGTATGTTTTTCTATTTGAGTGCATGGAAAATTATGGCATGCTAATTGAAACGCAATAAAAAGAAACATAGAGTACAAAAGGGACACACAGAATGATAAAGGTTCATTATTACTAAGATCATTATGCATATATATAGGATATGGAATACAAAAAATATCATAAGAAATAAAAAAATAACATAAATGAGCAAAAAGCAAATGTACAATCACAAATGTCATAACTTTTAAACCCTGGGTTTCTATACAACATATGCTCTCACATCTGATCCATTTGAGTTTTCATGTAGTCCATCTGATTTTGCATATTGGCCATCCTATTATCCATCCTCATAAGAATCTCGAGAATAGTACTAGTGAGTGGCTTAAAGGGCATAGAAGTAGAAGGAATGGCTATAAGTGGCAATTGTAAGCTAGAAGGTGCCTCAGAAGAAGTATCATCACTATTATCCTTGTCAAAAGCAAGATTCAAAGTTATAGGGTCCACTATCCTCTCATCTTCTTATAACAAGTATACCTAAAGGTGGTACCACTATTCTCGAACCTTATCATATTTCTACAACTTAAGTGTGAGTTATGAAATAATTGACACACTAGGTGGTGTAATGGGGACCTCTCCCATAAATTTGACTCTTTAGTCCCCAAATATCCTTGTCAATAAGTATAAGAAATAGAAATTCTTATTCAGACGCTAAATTTGAACCACATTGCATATATGGGGAATCACAAAGCTAGCTAATAACAACCCAATAAGAATCTCAAGCCCATAAAGCATATGATATAATATATATGTATCTTAGAATCTTATTTCATTTAATCCACTCACCCTCGGTAGGACATTGACACTTATAACAACTATAACGATTCTCTCTCTATTGCTTAAGAGAAGTAGGAAATCCTCTAAAGTTGTCCACCCTACCTAACTTTAAGGTACTAAGAGTAGTGGTAATTGAAAAATTAAATGTGACCGAATCCCTGTATATAGTGTCCTTCTGCTACTTGTAAGCATTTCCCTATTGGGTAACCCTTAAAATGCAAATAAGTAAGTATAAGTAATGAAAATGAGGGTACCTCTCATAAAATATAAATTCTAGGTCAAATCCGAATCCTTCTTCTATTCAGTGTTTATGTTGAATTCACAAACCACAATAGGATAGTATGGTCCAGTTAGGCTTAGTATTGCCTCCCATCTTAATGATCTGAAGGCACTAGCAATATTGAATTATGGAACTACTAAGGTCACTTATCACTAAATTATAATGTTGCCATTATGGGCCTCATACCACTCCGAGTATTCCCTCTTAATGAATTGAAACTCATCGAAAGTGGGGCACTTTCTAGAATTGAATATTAAAAATGATCTTAAAGACATTTGGGAAAAAATTATACAAAAAAGTGGATAGAAATAGGGTTAGAATAAGCTTTGGGGTTATTAAAATATTCTCCTCACCATTGCCAAAATATGCTTGTCATTATTGAAATATTCCCTTGCCACTAATGATAATACTAAGGCTTGAAAGTGGTATCAAAATGTAGATAATGCCAGAAGGAATATAGTGGTACAAAAATTGTGCCCAAATGATGATGGAATCATATTAAACAATTAATAAAAGGGATAGTTTAGTGAAAAATAGTGAATATGCAGCAAAAAAGGAAAAAATTTGGAAAAAATGCTAGATTTAAAGGTAGGGATGCTGCTTGAGGGAAAAGGAGGTTAATTTGTGTGAAAAGGTGCAATTACAAGCAAGAATGGAAAAGAGAAGGGGAGAACATTACTCTGGAGTTGAAGAACTGTGGTAGCGAGGAGAAGGAGAAGGAGAAGAAAAAGAAAGAAAATTAAAGTTCAGTTTAAAATGACATAATATTTATGTGAAATTCCAGCTTTAATGATGGTTAACAGGGACTACAATGACATTGTTGAAGACATGTCTTGATGTCCTTTAAAAGGGTTGGATAGACCATAATGATGCCATTATAGGGGGCCATTGATGGTCTGTCTATTTTTTTTTCAAGATTTGGACTCCCAAATTGTAATTAATCTCCCATAACTCATGAACCATCTAAGATAATATGATTGCACATATAAATTGCTTTAAAATGTTAGATCATAAACAACAAAACCAAAGAAACTAACTAATGGAACATTAAAAGAAAGGAAAACTAACTACTAAACTAAAGAAAACTAATTTTTAGGTTTGAGTTATTTCTTAACAATTTTTTATTAAGGTTTTTTAGTTGGACCCTATTGTCAAAGAATCTTACTTCTCTTCTTATGTACATTGCCTAACTCTTTCTCTTTATCTTTTTTATAATGATATGCCATTTTCTTATTGTTTCATACATCTATTATTAGATTCATGTGTTCACTACTTTTTCCACCCTTTTATAAAATATCATGGTAAAAATTCTCGATACACAACTTGTAGCCTATGATCGAAAGTTATAATCTAGTGCTTCCTCATCCTCATTAAATTCTTTACTTTTAATAGCCTGCTCATTATCCTTAATTTCAATAGCTTCCATGTCGTTTCCTTTAGTTCAATTGTTAACTCATCCTCCTTGCTTTCAATTGGATTTACAACTTTTGGCTCCCTTGGTTCTACTTCCATAATATTAGGCAGTTTGATTTAATCATCTTTTATAATTAATTCCACTAACTGCTCCATTTGGATTGCCAATTTATGGTGTGAAGCTTCAAACTATTCTTGCCTAGCCTTTCTTTAATATATATACTCATTTATTGCCTCACACGACGTCAATATTTAATCATGCTCAAGTTGTTATTGATGATAAATTGGTGAACATAATTTGAAGTAAGTCTTATTAAACTCCGAGTAATCAAAGAACTATATCTAATTAAGAGTGTAGGTATCATCCGATTATTGTTCTTGGCTTGTCCAGCCATCGTTCCAGCTGTAACCCTTACTTCCTTACTCATACCATTGGCAGTCTTAAAAATGGTCATCTTACTACATTATCTTGATGACTATAAGTATTCACCAATAGATGACCTAATATATAGACTAAAATGAAACAAAATAAAAAAAGAAAATGCTAATCTAATCATCAACAATCTATTCCTAATAATCAGATAAAGAAAAATCAAGCAAATAAGATTGAAAATAAAACATAGAAAATAAAAACAATAAAAATAACAAATGATAATCCTCTAGACTAATTGACACTAATATGTCCTTAGTAGTAATGGTATAAATCCCTAGTAATGGCGCAAAAAAGTTATTAATGTTATGCTAGTTATAGTCTTCCTAATATTTATTTTAACCTAAATTTAATCTAAGATTAGCTATAGGCAAGTGTACCTACCAACAAGTATTATAGTAAATCTATTAGAGATTATCATTTCCTTAAGAATTTACCTATAATTACTAAATTACTCAGATTACAAATATATAGAGAACTCAAGTTGATTAATTAATTAAACTAAAATTACTAATTAACTAATTAACTCTTCAATTTATATAAAATAAAACAAAATTACAATTAAGAATTACCAATTCAGTTATATAGTTAAGGGGTCAGATTCTAATGATTCAATTCAGCTAGAAATGAATGTGTGGCTTAATCTAGGGTCTCTTCAAAAAAATAAGATCAGTTGTGGTTTAGTCTATACACTATCCCTATTGGTCCTATTATTTGATCATTTAACGAACTCAGGTAATAGGATTAAAGTTTAAGAAGCTTAATCCTAAAATCTCTATTTCATAATTAAAACCCTCATAATTAACTAATTTTTGGTCATTCACTGAAATAAATTGCATTTTATTGAATTTTCCAATAATTAGTGTATACTTCTTAAATAATTATTTATCTATGAATTTATTTTAAGTAGTCAGCTTATAATAGAGAAGTAAGCACTCGAATCAACAAAAATTAGCATAAAAATAATGCAAAATAACTCAATCGAGACATCTACTCTCTTAGCCTTCATTAATAAATAATTTAGCCACACATATTGATCAATAAACATAAAGTATTCAAAATAAATACATATCTATTTACTAAAATGAGAATAGTTTGAGATACAATAAATAAAAAGGTTTAAAAAACACTAGAAATACACTTTAAACTAATTTTTGATCTTTAACAAATTAATCCACTCCTTGGAATCTTTGAATATCTATTACAATCAATTGAAATAGAATACAATAGAAAACCTAAAAAATATATATAAGTGACTAAAAGCTGATTAAAAGTCTAAAAAAAGTCTTCTACAAAGTCTCCAAAATATGGTTATATAAGTATCAAGTAGGTTTAGGGTTAAATTAAAGTTGAATTGTTTAATTTATTCTTTGATTATTTATTAGAACACACCTCCAAATACATTAACGATTCTTAATGTCAAAGTTCAACAATGTTGTTAAATACCCATGTTATTCTTCTATCTTTATAGTCAATTTCAATGGTGGTTTGCTCTAACTATAATGGTGTCATTAATGCATCTTGTTATTTTCTTGGATTGACGACAATGATGGTTTTAATATGACAATAAAGATATCATTAAAGATACACATTATTCTTCTAGAAAATTAACCACGCTTAATCCATTTTGCATAAAACTCCTTGTTAATCACTAACTTGTCTTACGTTATACAGTAAGTAAACGAGTTGTGACATCATCCCATAAGGATTAGGATTGATCACCTATCAATTCGAGTTACATTTTTCCTAAGCCATAAAAACAAATAACAATAATTGAAAAAAACTAAAGTCAAACAGCTTAACAAATTGAAAAACAAAGTTTAGGAAATTGTGAATTCAGGATTTAAAACTAGAAATCACTTTTATTCCTATTCCTATTTTGTTTCCTTCTTACTTCATTGATTTAATAATATTTAACTTAAAATATCCTAATGTTTTAGTCACTCTCTCTCAAGGTGTAATTAAGTTTCCCTAATTCAATAAGATAGGGTTAGTCTTATAGTCTCTCAATCTATAAAACCTTTTAAACACCTAACTAGATTTGAGGCAATCCTAGGTAATTAATCAAATAGCTAAGATCTCTCTTCAATTATTTGAAAACTTAATATTTATAAGTCTTTTAGGTACTAACTCTCATTATACAACCTAACATAAATTACTGATAATGGTTCATTTCATATGATTTTCCTTGAAATTTTAATGTGAATTTACCCTTATTTTAATGTTAAAAATGTTTGATTTATGTATTGAAATGTTTAATTTGCAAGTTAATATAAAATTAAAGTAAAAATCTAAGAAATTGTGAAGATTGGAACAAAATCATGAGCAAAATGTTGGTCTCCAAGCACCCCACATTTAATCCTTTTAGACTCGCATTTAAGTTAACATTTGGAGTCAAATGTGGGTACTAAACCTGGATCATTTTACTCCTTTTCAAGTGTTATTTAAGTAGCAGTCGAGAAATTTCTAACTGATTCTTTAGTTATAATTGACTACAACTTGTCCACTTGATTCCTACTTACAACTTAGACATATATGAAGCCAGAGAACTCAATTTCGGGAGAGAGAGACCAGATTTAGGCTGCCAAATCTTAGATTTAGCTTAGGATATTTTATTTTTCTTTCTCTAGTTAGGATTTTATTTTTTTTTCTTCTTTTTCAAACCTTGTTTTATTATTTTCAGGTTGTTTTAAGGATTCTAAGGAGTCCATTCACATGTTTAGAGGCTGACTAACATTTTGAATCTTCATTTGCTGCTTTCTAAACATTTAATCACTTGTTTACTACTCCTTTTTTCATATATGTGTTGTTATGGATGAATATGATTTTTCTTGCATTTGTATGATGTTTTAATCTAATTTCTATTTAAGGTCAAGTTCTTCATTGGATTAAATGAGTTTTTATCACATGATCGAATGATAATCTCTATTTATGTGAGTTCTTAAAGCTTGCCTTAATTTGATCACTTAAGATAAGATGAAAGATGATTAAAGATATGAGAAATCTACTTTAATCATTGGAAAAATCAGTAAAAAACATGATTTAAATAAAGGATTCAAGAAATATTCTTTAGTTAATCATGAGGGTACTAATATTGAATATGAAATTTAGGATTAGAAATTATTGAAATTTAAACCTAATCTCTATTAATTGAATGAATAACCAAACTTAAATTTAGGATCATTATAGAAAAAGGTATTGTCTTAACGATAATGGTGTCTTGATTTAGTGAAGATCCTAGATTAGGCATTTTAATCCTTATCATAACTTAATTAACTTATTTAGGGCCTAAGCCTTAACAAATTAGTCAATTTAGTAATTCTGAATTCTGCTTGGAATCCATAGCAATGTTTGGAAGCTTTTAGGTTAGTTTAGTTATTTTAAAGTTAATATAATAGTTCTAACCCTTTTATTTTAGTCATCTTGAGCTCCATAGATAATTGTAATTAGATTGTCTTATTAGTCACCTTATTTCCTGTGGGTTTGACATTTCAGAGTTATAAAAATTCGTAACTTTATTACTTGTTGACCGATATAGTACCATATTATTGGTTTTGAATTGGATTTGAGTTGAATGTTCATTGATTAAATTATTTGATCTTATTAAGTATTAAACAATCTTTGAGCTTATTGAGTATTAAACAAATTAATAATTTTTTTGTTTTGTTGCTAGGGAATGAATATGATATTGGGAATATATTGGTGTTAATTACTCTAGGGTGTAAATATTGTTTATAGTGTTTTGTTTTTCTTTCCTTATTTGTTTGTTGTGTTACTTTTCTAATGTTTTTTTTATTTTATGTTTAGTTTGTGTGTTGCACATCTTTTGGTGCCTAATTTTAATCATTAAAAGATGTGGGGGTAATATGATTATTGGAAAGCTTACTAATGGTATGAGCCTAAAGAAGTAAGTAATGGATGGGTGAACTATGGTAAATTAAATAAGGAATCTTATGCTTTTGATCATTCATCTTATCCTAATCTTTCATGGAAAAATCCATCTCAAATTGAATCGTCTTTTTCTCATTATCAATCATTTCATTTCCAAGATTGTTTTCAACAATTTTCTAGACCACCTTATGAACATTCATTCGATCATGAAGCTAGAATAGCTAAATTAATTGAAATGAAGGATTTAATGAGAGAGTTTAGAAAAATGCAATCCCTTGTCGAGGTAAGTAGGACTAGGGATAAGGCACTTTTAGAATTGCAATTAGAATCCTAAATGGTACAATTAGAAGGTTCCATTCAAGAATATTCTCCATTTCCATTGCATCCTTCCCCTACCCTAGAATCAAGTGAATTAAATACTTTTAACTTGCATAATGGTGATTAAGATCTGTCTATTTCCTCTGAACACAATGATGTTGAGCACGAGGTTCTACTCCCCCTTGACATTAATGATTTGGAGATTAATGAGTGTTTGCATCATTGCCAAGCTCTTGACTTAGAAAATTATGGAACTTATAATGAAGCTTTGGAGAGTGATCAATCCATTTTCCTCTAGATAATGATGTCGAAGCTGATGTAAACATGAATATTAACCATGATCTTGAAAGTGAACCATTTGAACTTGATGATGAAACATTGGATAGTGATGAATCATTTTATAACTTTATGGTTAAATTTGATAAAATTGTAAATCAAGACTTTTCACTAGAAGAAGAAATTGGTAAAAGTTATGAAGAAATCATCATTGGTGAAAAGGAAAAGTTTCTAATTAATTCCAAGGAGAGTAAGATGAAGGTGTGATAACATTATTAAGGATGAGCCCAGTGAAGTATCATGTGAGAGCATTGATTTTCTAGTTGTTACTACCTTTAATCTTAGGCCAAAAGTGGTGATTCTTAACCTTTTTCCATGGTATTTTGTTAAGGGTAAAATCTTTGCATTATTTCTTTTCAAGGGAAGGATTCATGATGTTTTTAAACTCTTAATTAAGGGTGTAGGACCCTTTGGAACATTTGTTTGACCTTACCTAAAGAATAGAGTAAGTAATTTGGATGATGCGCTAAACTTGGAATTGAAAATTCCCTAATTTTAAGGTCCATCTAAAAGACCTTAAAAAAATGCTTGTTAGGAGGCAACCCAACCATGGATTAAGTTATTTTGATTCCTTTTTGGTGTGTCTGATGTAAAATTTTTTAGCTAGTATGTTTTTAAGTTTTTTTAAAGTTAATTTTCTAGTATTTTAGTGTTTTTCTTTTGTTTTTGTCTTAAAAGCCTCTTTTAGGAATCCTTAATTCAATATTAGTGTGTTTTTTTACTTTTATTTAATGTGTTTTTCAAATCTTTTCTTAAGTCTTGATTTGTTTTGAGTGAATGTAAGCCCTTTTGTTTTAGTAAAGTGTAAGTCCTTTCATTTTGTGTGTAATGAACTTGACATAAGCTATCAAATAATAAATTCCTAACTACCCAAACTATGCAGTAATGGTGAGACAAGGTCCAACCACAGAGAGTCGGAATGCAAATGTTATTTCAAATGTTGCAATAAAGAGAAAATAAAACACTTTGAATATATGAAAGTAAGATAAACTAAGATGCAAAAGAACAAATATACAAACACACAAAGCAAATTTAGAAAAGATGAATATCAATAGCAAAGAAGTGGGTTGGAGATATCTTTAGGATGTCGGGATGATCATTAATCCTAGAATCTAAATAATAGATACTCTAGTCATGATGATAGCCTATAAGCTCGAATAAGCTCTCAAGCCCTCAGTTCCTCTAAATTAGACAATTCTAACAAGCTCTAGAAATGCCTCTATCCCCATCTATAACCTTGAACAAGCTCTCCAGATTTAATATTAAAGACGATTTAGGTATTAAAGAATTACTAACTTAGGCTACTAATTCACAAGTTCGAAAAGTGTAACCTAAAGGTATGGAATCCTAGGTTAGTTGATTAAGTATCTTGACAAATTCAACTAACCTGTTGGTATTTTCGACAATTGTTATGGACTATTACATATTACACGCTCAACCTTAGCTTCTGGAATAGGAAATACCTAAACGGTGATCAAGCCTAGAAATAACTCCTAATTCATGACATTGAACCTATGTTCCAAACCAACCTAGACAAACAAACACTAAATTAAGCATAAATTCAATTCCATTCTCACAATTTTCATTCTTTCATCCTTTTAATATCTCCAAACCCCTAGAAGAACTAGCCACACATGTTTAAGTTACCTAAAACAAAGATTAAATGAACATAAATCATACTTAACTAAATAAATGAAAAGCTGAAAAATTAACACTAACGAAAGAAGTCAACATTCAAAACTTTATCTAATGGAAACTTAAATTACTTAAACTAATAGGAAAATATCTAGAAGTTAATTAACTAAGACCTAACTTTACTTCTTAAATAAAAATTCCAGATTTAAAAATTTAACAAAAACTAAAATTTAAATGAATTAAAACTTAAGAACATGCATAGAAATTAATTACTAAACATATACGAATCAAGCATTCTATGACTATTTGAAACTCAATGAAAATAAACATTAAATATCTTAATAATTGATCAAAATAAATCTGAAATATTATCATTCAATGTTTGAAAATAAAACAACATTCAAATACTGGACAAGAGAGAATAAATCATAAGATTAAACTAAGGTTAAATTCAGCTAAGGGTGCTAACACAATACATTCGACTATGTAAAGGTGAGCTGCAAAATTTGGATAAACCATCAAACTTTGGATATAAAAAGGTGTAAAACAATTAAAATTAGAATAATCTAAGGAGCTTTGATAAAAGAGACAAATTAAAACTACAAAATGGAAACAAAACTAAGAGAGAATTTAAAGAGTGTAGCTGTGATTGTTGACTAAAGTAAAGCTTCTATCTATGCTTTGGCTTGAACAAGGATTCGGCTCCACCAATTGGTTTTAGTCTTCAAGCTGCAAATTTTGACCAAAAACTACACCAAGAGACGTCCCTCCACTCTTCATGCCAATCTTGGTCCCATTTATGGAGGGGAAGACAAAAACATCCCACACTTGGATGAGCTCCTCATGTCCTCACCAAACCTAGCTCCATCGTCTTTCTCTTTTTGTTTCCATGTGTCTAGCCTTTGTGTGTAGCCGAAAACCTACTTTCTTTTCCCATTCTTCTTATCTTTTTGTTGTCTTAGGTGTGCAGCCATACCCACACCAAAACCTAGGTTTTTTCTTAATTAAAACCTCATGCGTATATGTCCACTGTTCCACCTTAAATGTATTGCGTTTTTTAAGAGCTTAAAATGCAAGACCAACTTTTGCTCTTAATTCAATTGCAAGACTCCTCTTCAATGCTTCTAGTCACTTCTAATCTTCTTATTTTCTATATAAATTTGTATATTATAATTAAATCTGCATCAAAACATAATATAGGCACAAAATAAGCATTTATGAAATAAAATATAGTTGAATTCATATTGAAATATATATGAAAATATCATATAATTCAACCCTACCATGTTATCATGGAACGCCAGCTTCTTCTCCTTCTAAATTCATGCATTTTTGAATGCCTCATGACCCAACTACTTGAGCTCCTATAATTGTTGTAATCTCTAATGGGCACCAATAGATTTAAGCTCTATATTGCACTATGTTAGGGGTCAAATTTATAGTATTTTTAGTTGTTATTTCATGTCAATTTAACCCTATTGTAGTGTTTAAATGTTCAATTTATGTGTTATTATGTTTACTTTGCAGGATGGAGCTTAAAATGGAGATTGGAGTAAAAAGATAGAAGTTTTATCAAAAGTTAATTGAAAGTCAACTCACAATGGCAAGCTCACAAGGTGTTTTTGAAGGATGAACAAGGTGCTGTTAAAAGATGAATAGCCCCAAGGTGAAAGAGCCAAAATGTGACCAGTCAAACATATCCACTCCAAATCTCCAAAATTACAGCTTGGGCATGCTATTTTTGTTTGCAAGTGTAAGTGGGAGGTTGTAGGAGCTCTCAAAATCGAAAAACAACAACAAAACAAGTAATAAAAATATAATAATTCAGACCTAAAATTTAGAGAGAGTTGATCTTCTCTCATCGTATCAAAGCTCATGTTTTTATACTAACATTCTTGAATGTTCTTTGATTTTTCTACAAGTTATTGTGGATTTTTAAGCTATGTTACTGTCCAAATCACATTAAGGAGTTAAAGACATGTCTAAAAGCTTCCTAAACCTATTTTGTAACTTGTAAACCCATTAATTTACTTGTTTTTTCAAATCTATCAAATTATATGGCTTAAGATGCATGTTTTATATGCTTTGATTATAATGTGTAGTTAAATCCATTTTCTAACTTAAGATTTGTGTTTTAATGTTTTAAGAGAGCTTGAATAGATGTATTAAGGACTAATTTTGTTTATTGAAGGTCTTAAAGTTCTAATTTTAAGCTGATCACTTAAGACTAGAGTGAAAAATAATCTAAGACTTCAAAAATCAACTTAGGTTGTTGAAAAAATTAGTAAATAACACAAATCAATCAATGAATGAACATTCTTTGATTACTTGTGAGAGTTAGAGATCTGAGACCACAAATCCAAAAACCAATGTTGTGTTGGTTAAGTGACTTTAAAATGACGGGTGATTTTGAAATGATTTTACTTTAAAAACCAACAGACTTTTAAGGCAAGTGTACCTAACACAAAATTAATAAATTGGAGTAAATTTTCAGACTCCGAGTGTCGATCCCACGGGAAAAAAGTGGCTTAATTACTAGGTTGATCAGATTACAATTATTTAGGAAAATTTTAGAGAATTTGATTAAAAATTGGAAAAAGGCTTAAAATTGACTACTTTGGCTTAAACACTTTTAAAATGAATTTTAATTGCTTCTAAAAAATTCTAAAAATTACCAAATTTGTAAATTAACTATGGATTAGACGATTGATGATTTATTTGAGTTTTAAAACAAGTTTAAAGTATGATTAAATTCCTTCACAAAATCAAAACAAAGTTATGGTTAAGACTTTGCTTTTTCTCCATTTAATCTTGTCTAAAGTTTGGTTAT
>JAOXYD010027014.1:0-14324 GCA_028565735.1 Pinacopodium congolense | reverse complement strand
TTGTGGTTTAGTGATTGCATTTAGTTTTTCAATTGAATTAGGTTGCTAGTTTTGAGTTTGCGAAAAAGGTTAAAAAGTTTTAATACCCAATTCACCCCCTCTTGGGTGCCATAGGACTTACATATTAGAATTGAAAGTATTGTTCTACCTTGTATATCCAACCAGTTATCTATTAGACTTTGGGCAGCACTTAAGGTGATAGTGGTAAAGGTCATTGGAGTTATTAGGACTTGAAGTATTTGGAGAATGTGAGGACTCTTCTGGATAAAACTGGTTGATTTCCGGATGGGTATTGTGTGTAATATGAGAGATTCGTAAAGACTATAGCTCAGTTAACACTATCTGTAAGACATCATTAATTTAATCAAACCTAGACTCATGTCGAGCTAAGATTTCACTAATATCATTACGAAATTTTGCATTAGTTTTGTTTCGAGTATCTATAGCCGTAATTGGCTGTAATACTATCTAATGCATTAGAATTTGGTAAAGAAGAGGAAGAGAAGAGAAAAAGAGAGTTTAAAAGAGATTTTTAAGGGTTTTTTCCTGCTTGAATAATAACTGAAACTTTTAAGGCTATTAAATAGCCTTACAAACACATCAACAATGTTAAAAAATATGAAATAATAACTAACTATAAATCTACCATTAACAACTACCTTTTAGTGGCCTTATTGAACAAAAGAACAATTAAAGATAACCATAGGTAATGTGTCCCATGTTTACGACACGTATCATAACCACAGTCAACATAAAACAATCAAATCCTCAAAGACTCACCACCTTTAATGGTATTTCATTCCAAGCTCAATCATAAAATGTGTATGATGCTTTCAAGAATGAAAATAATGAATAATAAATCTCTTAAAAGCTTAAACAAACTGAAAATTATAAACATGAAGCATTAAATTTGGATTTAAACGATGAAAGATAACACGAAAGATGGAAAACACCTAATTTTGATAACTTTAATAAATATGAATTTTGGAACTTGTAACCAATAAAATGAGACCCCAAAAATGCAAATAAATGATCAATGAATCTATTGAATGTTTAAACAAACTAAAAGTAAGAAATTTAAAGTACTAGAAATGGATTTAAATCAAGAAAAATAAAGATGAGTGAAGATGAACAACAAAACAAGATAGCTTTTGTGAATATGAATATTTGATCTCAAAACTCTAATAATTTGTCATAAAGAATGTTATGAAAGGCTTAGAAAACACACACACACACACACTCCTATATACATATAGTGTTAAGATGTTCAAATGATCATTAGAAATAATAACTAGCAGTTGGGGGTTGAAAATTAATTAAAAATAAGGAGTCGTAGCTTTTGAAAAACTAACCATTGGATTTCAACAACGATTCCTAGGTTTACCAATAGTGCCACTATTCTTTGACCAAAACCATTGTTAATGATGAACAATTATAATGGCGTTGTTGTTTTCTTTAACAATCGCTATTATATTCTACTGTTTTATTCTTAGAAATGTAAAAAAATGACTCAAAAAAATTCCAAGATATTGTAAATAAATTCATAACATCAAATACAACATCAAACAAGCTTTAAGATATTTCAAAAATGAATTTGGATATCAAACCATCATAATTAAACTAAAAAATAATTTTTCTATAGTTTATGACAAAATTTTCATTCCTAGACATTTTCATAAACCTTTTACAAACTAAAATTCACGTTACAGTATGATTCAAATCAATTTAAACACACTTAAACAACTTCGAACAAGTTTTCAAAATAAATCAAGAAGATTTCTTTAAAATAAAACATATACTTTTCTCTTGATTATGCAATTTCATACAAATATGTCACTATAAATCAATTCATAATATGCCAATTACACACAAAAATTCAATTAACCATTAAAACATTTATTCAAAACATATATGCAAATATAACGTACAAAAGCGAGAGCCATTTCAAGTATTAATAAAGATAAAGACAACGTACATACTGAAACATATTCTTAAACCTATTCAAACTTCTTCCATCATTTAATCTTTCATTCTTTATTCTTTTATCAATGCTTAATCTATCATTACTTTTCTTATGAAAGCTCTTTTACCTTAAACTTAAAACATGTCCTTGTACTTTTTATATAATCCTATCTTATTAATGCATCAAAACTAAAATATTAGCAACAAATGTGTTTTATCACATCAAAACATATGATTGGAGTTTTCCTTGATTCAACAATTGGGAAAGTCAATGAACATTGTAATCACATAATAAATTCATATTTCATTTGGTAAATTTGAACTTTATTATTTACATTTAAATTAAAGTCAAATTCTAATATTTTAAAGTACTTAAATTTGATTTTAATATTTTAAAACATCAAATTATAATTTCTAATGTTTTAAAATATTCAAATTAAACTTTATAACTCAATTATTTTAAGGTTTAATTTGAATTTTATAAAATATTAAGATTTAATTTAAAATATTAAAATATTATAATTTAATTTTGATATATTTAAAACATTAAAATTCAATTTAAAATTTTTAGGATATTAGAATAATGTATTAACATTTAAAATAATCTTTTTAGATGCTCCATTATAATGTTTTCCATGCATTGTTTGACCTCATTTCTACGTCGGATTATTGATATTATTTTAAAAAATCGAGTTGTGCATTGGTGGGCTGAAAGAAAACTAATGAGTAATGATTAAGCCTTATTTAGTTAAGTTTTGGTTTTTAGTTTTAGTTTCATATTTTTTAAACATAAAAATCGGAAAAAAAATATACTAAAACAACGTAAAAATCGAAAAAAAAACAAAAACTAATACAAAAACATAAAAACCATAACAAAAAATCATAACCCACAACTCAACTAAACATTCCATAAATATTATAGGTCACATATGTTGCTGAGTTTTACCAAAACAATCATGGACCATTATGATGACTTTTTAGATTTTTTGACTAGGCGCCCGAGCTAAAACAATGACAATTCAAATTTAATCTAGATTTAATTTAATTTGATTTATTAAATTTAGGTTGAATTAGATTAAATTCCAAACAATTTATTAAACTTGATTCAATCAGACTTAAATATTTAAATTAAATTAAATTAAATTAATCTTGATATTAATTCAAGTCAAGTTAGATTTGATAGAAGTAACTTTTCATCTTTAATTAAATCTATATAATAAAAAGAATCACCAACAATCAATATTAATCTTTTAAATCACATTATTTATTTTTGGAATATGCATTAAACAAAATTTTGCTTACACCTAATAGTTCAAAAAATACATATTTTGAATAATTATTCAATAAATTAATATTCTCATTAAACTATTTAACAAATGAATTTGATCTAAGATCAACTGACAAATTCAAATAAAATAGTCGTGAGAGCCCTTTAACACATTTCAATCCACACTTCCTAGCGTCTTTAACTTTTACAGTCACTTCATCTCGAATGCTAAGACCTCCAATCAATTTGTAGTATTTGCATAAAAATGTGTATAATTCAAACACTTTTAAGCTCTATGTATGTCAAGTACAATTATATAGAATAATAGAAAAAGAGAAAAGAGGTTACCAATGTTGACTTGGTGAGGAATATCCGGTGGAGGATATAGTCTTTAGAATCATCTGGACTGATCTTTGAGGAAGAGTTTGCAGCCATTTGTGATTGGCATCAATGATGTTTTGGATTTGACTGAGTACAATAGTTGTCCCCTCCTCAGATAGTGCTTCACAGTGCATGCCACCTTTTCACTTCCTTAACGGTTTATTTTTTAGGGAAGTTACACTTGAACTTGCCACCTTCGCAGGACCATACTTCTAATTGAACATTTTGATATCAAAAATTGTAAATCATATTACGAATTTGAATTATTATAATAATGGTTACAAATATAAATATAATTTCTAAGTAATATATATACAGTTAACAGATTATAATATCGAATTTGATTCAATAAAAAATTATAACATCTCATGTTTAGATTGAATTAATAATAATTTTAACTCGAGTATAAAAAATTGCAAGCTCAAATTAATTCGTTAAGAGTAGATTAATAATTCTTTTATAAGTTTATAAAAATTTGTATATTTTTACTCTCTTTTTTTCAGTTTAACATACAATTATGGACTAATATCTAATATATATAGTATTCTATAAAAAATATAATTTTAATTCTTTGTACATTATTCTAATTTTAATTATGTATTTACTTATCTTTCATAAATTCTTTTACAAAAACTTACCTTTCGTTTGAAATGTGTAATCCCCTCTTTGAACAACTTAAAAAAAAAAAAAGAAAATAAATTTTCTTTGAATCCTTGACGTTTTTTTTTTAAATTAAATGAATAGAATAGAGTGTAAAAGAAAGTTACAGCAAATAGCCAAAGGTTGTTTGGTTGGAGTACAGCAAAACAAATTAACTTTACAGGTATAAAACGACAGCAAACATAAGTGGATCAGACTCCACGAGGCATGCCAGTTAACTTGAGTTTAGATCAAACTTCTTCCAGACTCTTCCACCAAGCATTTCACTTTCTTTCATTTCCAGCTATGTCAGACATACTAACGCTTCTAAGTTCTAACCCAATCGCACGCATCCCTTCGGTTTCAACAAAACCTTCTATGGCCAGATTGATTCTTCACCAGCCATCTGGCGACACCTACTAACCTTTTTTCGTTTCCAAGAACAGAAGAAAACTCTAGAACTTCTCTCTCTGTCAAGTTCGATCTAGAGGGTAACTTCAGCGATCTGAGGTAAACACGGGCGATCTGTGCAGTCTCACTCTAGCAGTTAACGTTCCGGCAGTGGATACTCCGTGGTACTTCAATGGATGAAGAGAAATACCTAATTCGCAGGTAATCCTTCAGCCTTTTCAAACAGTCAATCAAGATTCCGATTTACTAGTCATCATTGTTAACAGATATTCACTCACAGTAGCGCCCGAGGTCTGCTGAGAGTCCGATTAACAAGATCGGAACCCTTAACCATGCGATTGATAGCTTACTATCACTCTACAGACAAGAAGAATATCAGACCTCCTTGCTACCGTCAAAGTACCAGGTAATCCCATACTGATTACATATTACTTTATTGAACTGGGTTGAAGAACATTTAGGTTCCCATTACTAACCCTATTTTAGTGTTAGAATTTGACTCAGTATGGGACTAAGCCAACTATGCATCCGAATCTAACTTCCACTGTGCAATCATCTGCCTTCCAAACCTTCTAGTATCTCCTTTTGATAACATCTGCTCACGAATCCAACCTATAGTTTCCCTCAACAATAGTTGTACTGGAAAGGGATTAGGGTATGTTAGGAAAGGGATAAGTTTAGAGCAGTTTAGGCATTTCAAGTTTTATTAAGGGTACATTTGGTATTAAGAAAATTTTGAAGTGTTTTGGTGAATTTGAAGTGTTATGAGAGTAGAATTGGAAGATTAGTGTTAATAAGGACATTTTGGTGATTTAGGAGTTTTATAGGTTTAAAGAGAAAAAATTTGGGGTTTTATATTTAATTTTAGAATGTTAGTAAGTTGGACTTGGTAATTGATTAAATTAGATTTATTGGGCTTTTGTGATTATGTAGGTACAGTGGATCATAAATTAAGGATTTCGCCCGATTTGAGGAATTCAAAATTTCAAAAGATCGGGCAAGGAATTCTAATTTGTATCTTTATAATATTACAATTATGTGAAAATTTACATGACTAAATTGCTTATACGAAATATGTGAAATATGGAAAATTTATCAAAATAATTCTTTTTAATATTAAATTAGTAATTTTGCTTATCTTGGAAATATCTATTTGTGAAAATTGTTGGATTAAATGTGCTTGCATGTAAGATATTGATGGCATATAATGGGATTAATTGATGAATACATGCAGTTAGTACACTATAATTATTTGATTAATGATGTAAGTATTTTCTTTTATTGGTAAATTAGTAAATTTCACTATGATTTGTCATTTAATTGTGAATTATTGAATTATTTTGATATATTGAATTAAATGCGGTAAATTATGGTTGTTCATAGTATGAAATATTGCATTATGAGTATAAACATTTCAGATTAGAAAATTGATACTTTAGATATCAGAAAGATTATGATTAGTGACTCAGATTAACGAAAGAGATAATTAGTGAAATTGATTGACTAGCAGATTGAAAGTCAGATTGACTAACAGATTGAAAATCATTAGTAAGGAAATGGTTTACTTAGGTTAGGTATGTTCAGTGGTCTATAATTAATGTGATATGAGATTGAGATAGGAGTAGGTACCTGTAAGTGGAGTAGGTACCGGGGTATCATGAGTCTCGAGAATGTTGTATGTCCGTACCTAGGTACCGGAGTGATACGAGAATATCTTGAATACCGGAGATATACTATGTCATGGCTAGGCCATTTATATTTACACATATGCCCATACTATATTGATTTATCTACCAAAATTAAAATTATGAGATGATGATTTGAGCCTTCAGATCATTAGATATAGTTTACTAGGTTAATTGGGGTCCATAATAAAGTGAATAATAAAAATTAATTAAATGTGATAATTGGGATAATATTTGTGTATCCCTTGGAATTATATTTCATGGATTTATGTTTTGTATGTACATAATGTTTATTTATGATATTCCTAAACAATTACAATTATTTAATTATTGGTATGAAATGGATATTACAAGGGTTTAAATATTGAAATTTTTTTTGAGTTGTCAGTTTACTTCTTGTCCGTCGACATTTTTCAAGAAATAAACTTAATCTGTATTTCAGATTGTAATTTGGAGTTTGTTATATCAGTGGTGGGCCAGATTGTAAATTGTTACAGACGCAGTAATAAGGAAGCATTACATGAAAATAAAATCATACTTAAAAAAGTTATAATCCCTACCCTCCCACAAGCTGCATCCATAATTGCATCCATAAACTATTAGGGCCTCTCATTAGCTATTATTGTGCTCCTTCCGTTTCTGCAGTATTGTTTCTGGCACTCCTGTAAACACAGAACTCTATATTATATACATTAAAACAAATATACATTAAATGAATAATTAGATAGAGTTAGATAGAGTTTACCTTGTTGAATGAAATTCAGAAATGTGTTGCTGCAGGTTGTTGCTATTACTGCATCCCATACCACAGGTATCACAAAAAACACGGTATTTTTCTTCTTTGTGAAATGATTGGCAATGATGCATAAGTCCTGCTCTACTGAACCTCCTGTCTCTTAGGATGCATTTTGTGCATTGGCGAACTTCTCCTCCAACTTCCATTCCTGCTGAAAAATAATTGGTAAAGAGGCTAGGGAAGAACAGGCAGAAGAAAGAAAGAAGAAAGAAGAAAGAACAGGCAGAAGAAAGAAGAATTCACTGTCTGTACATATTCTGGTAGGTTTATTTTGTTAGTACGTTTGGTGTTGAGGGTTAATGTTGAATGTGATTTGTATGAGTTGATGTTAAATGTGATATGCATGAGATTTCAGTTTTTTTTCTAATCTATGTTGTCTTCTTGTGACTAGTCAAGGAAAAGAGAACAGTCAGAGAAGAAAATAGCTACAGGAATAAATTTTATACAGCTATTTAACACTAACTTGGTTGTGAAATTTTAGATAATTAACTCTCTAATTTATTAAATTATATAAGAATCAATTAATATATATTATTAAATTTTTATTTAATACTTTAAAAATGTGATTTCCCTTATGAAAAATTACAAATATATCATATTTTTTAGGTGTTAGATTAAATTATACTATAATTTTTGTTATATGATAGGATATTTATGCTTATAATCTACTAATTGGTTAATTGCACTTTGGAGAAAGGGATATTAATTTTTTAAATAAAAGTAGATGTTTATAGAGGAATTAATTTTGAATTATTTATAAAATATAAAGAATAAAAATTTAGAAATTACAAACAAGATTGTGATTAAATAAACATATGCATCACAATATTTAAAAACTCAGAGTGGATATCAACTCAGTAAGAAATTTAAGATCTAGAAATTCAATTGATATTAGGCCCATTAGAACTGATATAAAGCTAATATAGAGCTTCGCATATATTTATAGGTTTAGTTCGAATTTTGTGCGTTAATTGACTACTTTACCATTTTAATCTGCTGACTTACTATTTAACCTAAAAAATTATTATTTGACTGGTTTTATTGGATAATAGTTTATATATATAACCAATTTATTAGTTGGTTTCTAACTAACACAATTGAATACTGGACATTGCAATTCAATTTTGAAATTATTGATGCATCCTTTAAATTATCATAATTTAACTAATACTTAAAAGAAAAATCTCTTCCCTATGCTCGCACATTCATTTTTGCTAACCCTTAAAAGAAATTGTCCCTGTCTCATATAAATGCTTCAAATTAATAAAATTTATTCTCCTTGCATTAGAAATTAGCACAAGATGATATTCTTTATTTATATAAACTTCTCTCAGTAATAAAGTCTGTTTATGCATTAAAAAAAGTTTATTTGATATTATGTAGTTTCATCTTTTGTGTTGCATTTATCAATTATTTTATAGTGGAATTGAATTTTTTTAATTTATTCAATAATACATTTAAAATAAAATTTGTGTAATTTTTAGAATTTATTTTCACACAAAAATTATAAACATGAGAATTTAGATTAATTTTTTATATATATATGTACAAAACGAATGTGTTTGCAATCATTTCATTTGATGCTTGAAAGCCTTAGAGAAGGGCCATATCAGCCTAAATTTGTCAAATATTTAAGCTTGTAATGACTTAAATTAAGCCCAGACTTGTTTACCATCAAATTTCAGAAGTCATCAAAGGCAATGCAATATATATAAAAACTAGAGAAGGGACGGAGACTAGATTTTGAGGAAATGACGCATTTAAAATACCGGAAGTAAATCTTCACCGTAGTCTATTTATTATTAGCAGCAAAATCCGTTTGTCTCAGATTTCTTATGCGTTGTTTGGTTTTAATTCTTATTTTTATTATTTTTGTTTTTTTAAATATAAATATAAATAAAAAATATAAATATAAATATAACAACAAAATTAAAAAATCATAAAAATACATAAAAATACGTAAAAATAAAATTAAAAACAAAAAACTGAACCAAACATTTCTCATTAATTTAAAGATTTTACACATCCATCTTTGAGAGAATTAAAATTTTGTAATGATGTACTTTAACAAGTTCAAAATGCAAAATTTCGTATTGTTTTTACCAACATTTATAATATGATATAATATTAGGTCACAAAAAAATGTTTGTTTATCTTGTAGACAGCATCCGTGGAGACTTCAATTAATCTCATCTTGAATGAAAATTTAGATTTTTATTTGTTTTATGATGCACACTTAAGTCAATTCACGTGTGAGGTCAAAAGGTCAAAGATTAAAACATGAAAGAAAAAAGTTTAAAAAATAATTCATCGCTATTTTTTAATATAAATTATATATTTTAAAAATATTTAACAAATACTTAAAGTCAAATCCCAGATTAATATTTGTAGAGTAAATATCTAATCACCCCTGAACTTTGTTAATTTATCAAACACGCCTCTAAATGTTTGAAAAATTCCAAAGACCCCCCTTGCACTTTACAAGATGGTGTTTCTGCGGAGTCTCAGATCTTTTTTTGAGTAGGGTACTTTTGTTTTGCTGTTCCTGTTTTGGACTCGGGTTTTGGGCTTCATTCAAGTTCTGGGTTTTCAGTCTTTATATTTGTTTTTATAAGCAAATGATTGCTTCAACTTGAGATAATGCGTTGGATTCTGGATTCGGTTTCTCCACAGGTGGATTCAAATCCTGAGGCTGAGCTCTCGCACTCTCCTCCGCTAAAGCATCGCAGAAAGCAGTGTGTGTGATAAAGCTATCCCTCATACAACAAAGGAAGCCCATAAACAGTTCATGAACCGAACACACCATCAACTGAAACCAAACAAATTATGCAGAGAATCAAAGATTAAGACTTTAATCTAAAAAGACCTCCAAAACAGAGTTCCACAATCGCATTTACACTCTTTGGTGCCACAAATCTTGTAGTGAGTTTTCCAATCCGATTGAACCGCGTACTTTTTCGAACACTTGTCGCATTTCCAATTCTTCTCTCCGTGTTACCTGCAAAAGTGCTTCTTTATTCCAGTAAGATCACAAAGTGCTCTTGATGGATCATGGTGGACACAAGTTTGCTCAGGACACACATAAACTCTCTTCTTCATTTCCTTGCTCGATCTTTGCCTGAGCTTCCATGGAAGATTATGGCCTCGCCTATGAAGCTTCAAGTTTTTGTCCCTCTGGAACCCTTTATTACAAATTTCACACACAAATCGGTTCGTAGCCAACAAAGCCTTCGGAAAAAGAGTAATCACTTCTGCATCTGGATCTGCAAGAAACCAAATTTAACCAAATCGGAAACGTAAGCAGTGATATTGGCTTCGAAGACTTCAACATCATTATCTATTCCTTGCCTTTACCGGTGGTTCCAGGGAGGCTTCTTTTCTTCTTTTCTTCTTTGCTGTTGCTGTTAAATTAGAAGGCGGTGGCTGGTTGCCGGAGGAAGAGATACTGGCTTCGCCGGACGCCGTGGAAGGGTTATCTAAATACATCGGCTTGAGTACTACTGGACAAATGAAGTGAATTAACTAACAAGTTGCACTAGATACAAAAGAAGTGCATATTACCATTTGACAAACAGGTGGAGGTAAGAATCAGGGAAGAAGATAAATAGCATCAAGGGGGCTATTTGATAATCTTGTAAAGTACAGGGGGTCTTAGGAAATTTTTAAAATTTAAGGGGTGTTTGATAAATTGACAAAGTTCAAGAGACGATTAGATATTTAATCATATTTGTAATTAGTGACTTACCCGTTAGAGTAACTCTCACTTATAACATAAAATCTTAGATAATTTTTAGAATCGAACATTAGACGTGAGGGACAAAAAAAAAACTTTTAAGAATTTTTCCTTGTCATTTGAACTAGTCCTAGAAAATAATGTCAGCGGATTAAATAAAAATTAAATAAGGTAATAATTGAGAGAAAGGAAAAGAAAGAGAAGAGCAAAGTATCAGAAAATACAAGCTTTAGTGGGGCAAAATCTCGTGGAGGCCATGAAATATAAACCATAAGATATGTGTAAATATTACACTTATGTTACAATGTTTTTCTTAGGGATGCCAGTAGTTAATATGTTCGAGATAAGAAGAGCGTGAAAGAATCTATGAGACACTTAATTTTTTTATAACAATAAATAAAATTTTTAAACAAAAATTAGAATTAGAAAGAAAAGCCACAGAAGATTAGAAAATGGCAAAATATGTGATTTAAACTTTAAAATTTCAACTAACATTCAGGTCAAATCCTAATATTTCAGAACATTCAAATTAACTTTAACGTTTTAAAAACTTTCAAAAACAACCTTAATATTTTAAAAAGGCTCAAAAACAATCATGAGACACTATTATGTTAAGTAAGGCATTAACTGCTATGCGGCAATGTTTTTAATTGTTCACATGTCAAGTGAATCCATACATGTCACGTGAACTTTAGTGGGGCAAAATCTCAAGGAGGCCATGAAATATAAACCATAAAATATGCGTAAATATTACACTTATGTTACAATGTTTTTCTTAGGGATGCTAGTAGTTAACATGTTTGAAAATAAGAAGAGTGTGAAAGAATCTATGAGACACTTAATTTTTGATATCAACAAATAAATTTTTTAAACAAAAATTAGAATTGGAAAGAAGAATCACATAAGATTAGAAATGGCAAAATGTGTGATTTAGACATTAAGGTTTCAACCAATATTCAGGTCAGACCCTAATATTTCAGAGCATTCAAATTAAACCTTAATGTTTCATAAACTTTCAAAAACAACTATAATATTTCAAAAACATTAAAAAACAACCATATTGTTAAGTAAGGCATTAACTATCACGCGACAGTGTTATGTGGCTGCTTGTAATTGGGCCACATGTTAGGTGAACCCACACATGTCACATAGACTATCACATAGCATTTTTTTTGAAATTTTACGTGAGTGGGTCCTATAAGTGCCATGTGGATGCCATGTGGAGGTGGGATCCACATATCTTATGAGGTTGCGCATGTGGCAATGAGCTATGGAATGAGTCTTAAATATTAAATCTCGCAACAAGGAATAACTTACGCTCATAACCTAATTGGTAATGCTACTGTAACGTCTCATGAGAGGTCAGCAATTCAAAATTTAGAGAAAAGAAGGCTTGCTATAAATAAGTTCATTAAAACAGCATCATTTGTGGAAAAGGACTATAGCTGCTACGACTTGAACTCGTGATCCATCACATACTATACAAGGTGCTTACCATCCAATCAAGCATAAATTATCAACTTATAATGTAACCAAGATATATTTAAAGAGAAAGTAGTTTGGATTCTAGGCCTTACTACCACATGTCACAACCTCGTAAGAGGTTTGGATTCCATTGCACGTGGCAATTTTGGAACCTTCTTACAAAAATTTTCAAAAATACCATGTGACAGTCTACGTGACATGTGTGAGTCCACCTAACACGTGACTCAATCACAAGTTGTCACATGGCAATTAACTCTTTAATAGAATAGTGTTCAAGGGTTGTTTTTGAACGTTTTTTAAATATTATGATTGTTTTTGAACGTTTTTTAAACGTTAAGATTTATCCTGAATGTTCTAAAATATTATAGTCTGACCTGAATATTGGTTGAAACCTCAGGGTCTAAATAACACATTTTACCATTAGAAAATCATATAAAGATGGCCAACTTTTTTAAAACATGTTTGCAAAATGTGACACTTTTTAAAAAAAAATAAAAAAAAATCCATTGATGGTAAAAAAATTGCAAAGGAACAGCTAAAGCTATAGGGACACGTAAGTGCCACAATTTGCGAAATCATGGTTTGGAGATCAAGAAACTTATTATTCTAATTATCAAAAAATAATTTTTAAATAAAATAGAATAATAACATTTTAGATAAAATAATAAAAGGAATTTGCTTTAATCAAATTGAAAATCTTTTGTAATTAAAACTAAAAAATAAAAAAATTAACTATAAAAGAGCTTAATTAATTATTAGTTATAATTTTAAAAATTAAAAGATAATTAAGAATTAATTTAAGTAAAATATTTAATTTATTTAGAAACAATTTAATTTAAAATTAATTTTTACACTTTCACAATTCATATTGTCCACAATTTTTATGTAGGAATAGAAACATATTATATATATATATATATATATATATATTTTCCTTCTTTCATAAAATGGAGATAATTTATTTTCTAAAGTTTCAAAATGAAAAATCAACACTCTTAATCTGTGTCTAAATTATATAAATTTATTGTTTTCCATCAAATATAATTGTGTAAAAATGAACCCAAAATTGCATTTTCTGCTATATTCTTATTGCAATGTCATTTTTTTTTGTCTTGAGAGAAGTTGGCTTTTATGAAATTGGACATGCAATTACTACTGTGAAATTTGACATCAACTAAAACTTTACTTAAAGCCTTCCTTGATTTAGGACGATAAATAGTGGAAATTTTGACATTTCATTAATTTCCTTTTTCCTTTTATTTTGAGATAATAAGTTTTAACGTTGATGATCTTTCCATATTCTTATTTGACGAACGTATCTTTGTATACTATATTATCGTAGTGTATATAAGGTTTTGAAATTGATAAATAATAATTGGAATATTCGAAAAGCATATCGTTGCATACTCCATTATTGCAGTGTATGTAAGGTTTTGAAATTGATAAACAGATAATATAATGGATAATTGTACCGAAAACATTATTACTTCATTTATATAGAAGGTTTTGAAACCCATAAATTGAAATATTGTTTTAATATAATAAGTAAAAATACCCCTAAAACCATAAAATAATATATTAGGAAATTAAATTGATTAATATTCAAGCAACCACTTTCCAATAATTAAAAAAAATTATCATTAGATGTACAATAAATTGGGATTGGTTCAAAAAATAATATAAAAACAGAAAATCATAAAACATGAGAACTAATACGCAATGTTTAAGAAACCGGATCGGACCGATCAGTTCGACCCGATTAAATTGGAATCGGTCGGTTCATCGATTTGATTTCATTAAAAAACCGTTATATTTAAAAATCGGAATGTTAAAGGTCGGACCGATCGGTTTGACCGGTTCAACCCGGTTAATCTGACCGATTAGATCGGTTCAACTCGTTAGTCTGACCTTTTTCAACCCAACTCACCCCTCCTCATTTTTAAAATTTTTTTTATTTTAACCCAC
>JAOXYD010027003.1:0-14324 GCA_028565735.1 Pinacopodium congolense | reverse complement strand
GCTTTTACTTTCCTTTTACATTGTGAACAAGTGATTGGAATGTTAGCCATGAGATAATGGTATGGTTTACCCACATCTTATGTCATTGTAATATGAATTTAGTTAGAATGGCGACTAACTGGTAGGATGATTATAACGTGAAGATCCTACTTCAATGCATTCATATGTGTGTTAAGGGCTACTGGGAAATGAATTTAATATACTTTGCCACATGTTCCAATGTTGGGACACTAGAACTAATCATTAAGAAGATTAAGGTAGTATATACCCATAAAGAAAATGTGGTTGTATGTATGGATTTTCAAACATATGTATCGAAAATGTTGTATAAGTATATATGAAAAATTCCATGGTAATGTTTTTAGTACTCCAACTTCGTAGTTCATTTTAAAGGATTTGGTTGTACCACATTCATTCTTTTTTAATTCAACTTTTGATTCCTATTGGGGAAATTGAAAATGTTAACATCCAAATGTTGGAATGCAAAGTACATGTCCATATTGTTTCCTTAGGCCATTTTATTCAATTTACTATCCACTATTTTTTTCAACTATTTTCTTCCACACAATTACGTACTTGTTAATTTTATCAAAATAATGTAGTGAAAAGTGTTAATAACCATTCAAATGGATGACACAAGTTATATTGCAATTTCATTAATGGAGCTACTAGAATCAGTGCTTTGATGGAGCAGAACACCCTAATCAAAACTCTTAGATACAAAAATGGATTCTATTTTTCATACAACCTATATGGACTAACCCCTATGACAATGTGTCAATCAATTGGTGTGGACTGCTATTCACAATTTCATCTCTTTACTAAATAAAATGTATTCCAAGTTTGGTGTTAGGGCACATCAATCATAATAAGACTTATAAAATACAAAAAAATGAGATAGATCAATGTCCATATTAATAAGTGAATTCTCGTTGCGATACTAATCAGTCTACCAACAACCTACATGGAGTCATCATCATCAGTTTCTTCATCGTCACTTAACACAATTACCTATAACTTCTTCTTCTTCTTTTTCATTTCTGTATCATCATCAATTAAACATCTTCTTTTTTTTTAGAAGTTGATGATATCTTCATCTTGTCAGGGGAGGGACACCTTGTACTTGTGACAATAAGACTTACAGATATTAACAATGTATGAACATCTAGATGCATATATATATATATATATATATTGATGATGACATGGTAAATGTAGTTGACATAATCAAAACTAAATGGGGATAGTCAACCTTAGCCTTCAGTAACTAATTTCATTTTCTAATTGGATGCACCTCAGAAGAGCTAACTGCAATTAGAACTTTAAATATCTCACATACTTTCTCATAACACTATTTGGAATGTCTATTTTAATGTCAACGAATTAATTATTCATTATCATAAGTCGGATTTGCTAATGGTCAATGTAATATAGCTAACAAAATAACCTGGCATGTTATTTGTGGTGGATGCCTTCTTCCTTGACAACAAACTCCCTTGTGATTTTGGCATATTTTTCTAAAGTATAATCAAGTTTTGCCAATGACAACTATAAGATACAGTTGTCAATAGTATTTTGGCCATTTCTGTGTCCATATCTAAACATTATATAGACAATATAGTAACCTTCCTCAAATAAGGTAGGAAAAAAAATTATTTCATTTATTTCCAACAACCATTCCACTCTAACCAATGCCCTCTCCTTATATGTAGACATGACCCTTGTGAACGATTTCTACACGAATAGTGTTTCGACAAAGTAGTCAATGTGAAGTTGTTTACCAATACACAAAGTTATTCCCTGTACTCATACTAGATAGAAAGAGGGGTTACACTATTTCCAATCCATTTCCAATATTGATCATATCCTTTCAAACTTTGGAACTTAGGAAGTCATTCACATCAGCTTAGTCACACAAATTCTATGGAACAAAGATAAATTGTCTAAACTTGTTTGAGATGAACTAATTTGTAACAAAATTACTAAACAAGCTGTCCTATTAAATATTCCAACTTACGTTGTCATCATAGAATTAAGTCAATGGTCAATTATTAAGACACTCTACACATGACACAATAATAGAGAACACAATATTTTGGTGAAAAAACTTGTGATTCGCCATTTCACAAGTAAATGATGAAGAAACACCTTACGGTTCATGTTCTAAACTTTGTATAGCATCAAAGCATGTCATGTACAACATATTCAATCTGACCCATAAGACCAAATATTTCCTAGTTGTCACGTGATGCTGTTGCATTCATTTGTCACACATTCTTAACACAATGCCTCATGCATCTTTCTTATAACTACTCCATTTTAACACAAACTGTAACTTTTGGAAACATCAATTAAACATTAAACAGACAACCATTTGAGTGACGCAGTACTTAATTCAAAAGTTACCTTTTATTAGTTGTAAAAAATAGCATCAATATATAAATAAGTTATCCTATATGTTTGCTAATTTTACCTACACTGAAAATATGCTAATATCAATCCCACAATGATTGATTCTAAACACCTAAAAACCTGAATTGCACTATGTTTAAGGTAAAAACCAAAGATATATAACATGAAAATTTTAACTAATCTAACTAAACTTGAATGAATTTAATCGTAGAAGAAAATAAAAAAAAAGATACTCAATAAGGGAGACCTAAGGGTTCTTTTATCCTTTTTTTATCTTCTTTTTATCTTATTTATTTAATTGTGTTTAATCCTAGATATCTAATAATTGATTACCCTCTCTCGAGATCTAACTGATTAATTCAAATTGAAATAGTTACAAGTTAATTGTAACCTCTCAGTTCACAACACTACTCATAAATATGCAATTGGATTTGAAGCAATCCTAAGGAAAATTAATAAGTAATTAAGATCTCTCTTCAATAACCTATTAATCAGTTAATTTCAAGTCTATTAAACTACCAACTATCGTTATGCACCCTAACTCAAATAAATCAAAACAATCTCTCAATTCGAAGTGATTATAAACTCAACAAATAACCATTCATTAAATCAATAAGATAAAATTTGGATAAAAAATTCAAGAACAGTCCCTAAACTAAATTTAGAAATTCATAATCATCTTCAAACAACCACTATTTATATTAAACATCAAAAGAAAAGAAAATGATAGATAAACTAAAGATGAAGAGGAAAACCCATTTTGCTAGAAAATCTGGGTAACTTCCTTGAATCTTGATTACTCCTCATTGATCTCGAGTCTCTTCATATTTTTCTCCTCCCCAAACCCTCTAATTTCATCTTGGGTGTTCCTTGGGCTTAGAATGGTGGCTTCTAGGGTTTCCTCACGTCTTCTTATGTCTAAAATAGCATAAAAACATAATTAACCAAGTCATTCCATGTCATCTTGTCACTTTAGCTCTTCCAGCTTTCAGCTTTGCTCGATATTAAGACCTCTAAATGTCATGAAATTTGATATGTAGACTCATCACATGTTTTTATAGCATCATGTAAAATTTCATAATATTTGGAGCTCTATAAGTGAACCTAATGGATTCTAAAACTTAACTGTACCAAATATATTTCCTCAACTAAATTTGTTTTGATCTTTCCTTTGTGCACTCTTCATAACTCATCATATGGCAATGATATTTGTTATGGAGATTCCTAACTTGATGCTCTAACTCCTAAACTTGGTTCCATATCTCCTCTAGGTCCATAGGTGCCTCCTAGGTCAATTCCACCTAAACTTGCATTAGATATTCACACCAAAGTGATAGAATTCTTGACAAAAATCAATAAACATCACATTAAAAACACTTAAACATCATCAAAACATTATAATAACATTAAATTAAGAATAAATCATGCAATTCTCATTCTAAACATGCATACTAACACATTAAACCCCTATGGAATTAACTTCTAATACAACCTTATCACTATACATGGATGAACACTTTTTCTTTCCCAGAGGGGAATACTATGCACCTAATTATTACTCTAAATTCTAAATTTAACAAATATTTTTTATAAGTATGGTTTGTTTTTGCTCTTAACCTTGCTTAGAATAGTGAAGGAGCGCAAACTATAGTGATGCTGAAAAGACTCTCCATCGACCTGACACCACTAGCAATAGGTATCATATGTCATCCTTTTTCATGTTAGTAATTTCATTATAGTATATCGTATGAAGTGGATAAGCATAGTGGCCTGCATTGCTACAGTATTATTTTTCATATACATAGTGGGAAGTTTCTGTAATATATATGCTTTTCCAAGGATAAACTAAGATCTAATTAGTCCACACAAACTAGTGAGGGAATTTACAGATAAATTTCACATCCAAAATTATATTTCATCCTATATCCTAGTTACAATGTTAAAAGGACCACATTAGAGGTATAGTTTGTCTTATACTATTCTATTATACCATTTGTATATATTAAACTATACGCAATCCTAAAGATGACATATACAAGCTCATTGATTTCAACAATATGCATTTCTTTTGCTATTGCTATCAATACGGATGTCAGTGATCTAAGGATTTTAAAGAATGTGACAGATGTTATATGCCCACTAAGTATTGAAAATGGCAAAGAATCATACCTCGTGGTTCATATGGGTATGAAATTTTTTTCTTAAGAAGATATGTTTGAAGTTTATCAAGAGTATGCCAAGTCGAACGGATTTATGATTACAATAAGGAGTGGAAAGAAAGACCTATGGAGATTCAATGTTAGAGACAGATTTTGAGCTAGGATGTCTATAATTCAAAGGAGTGAAGGAATGGATGCTTAATTTGATGGGTATGTATATGCATATAGCTCCTTAGCTCAATTTGTTGAACGATTTGAAAAGATGATAAAAGAGAAGATTAAACGTGAGGTTAAGTCTGACTACCTATCTTCCGAGAGTTTTGTGCCATTAGTAACACGTTTTGATCTAGAGAAGGTTTTTCAAATCGTATATACTTCTATAAAGTTTAGAAAAATCGAAGATGAACTAATATGTTTCATATAATATGATGTAACATGCAGTGCTTTCGTAGATAATGCAAAGGTGTATTAATGTTAGTCACATTCTGTAGGTAATTTCGGAAGGTGTCATAGTCAAGACGTTCGCTATAAATATTAGTTAATCACCAACACAAGCAATTTGCTCTTGCAGCTTGTTTGAATTTAAGGGCATAGTTTGTTGTCATACTTTACGAAATCTACACTTGTGACAAGGTGAACAGTTTCCTCGATCACTTTATTTTAAGAAAGTGGCGTAAAGATGTTCCAAGATGACGTACCAAAATCACGCTAATCGATGAAATAGTTGTTGCAAATTATATTAAAATGTTGGAATCTGTATTTTACAAAGTTATAGACTATGTAGTTAACACTAATGCAAAGTACAAGTATTTGGGAGGTGTGTTAAACCAAGTGTTTATGACACTTAGTAGAAAAGTAGGAAAGGAGTAAGCTCGTAGCGAAATTCGGTTAGATGGAAGGATTATCCAGTTAAGGGATCTCGTCATGTCGAGGCGATGGGGCAAACCTTCCAACAAGAGGTTAAGATCTCATCAGGAGGATGTCATCAATAACAAATGAAGAAGGATGCACGTAAGGCATATTTCCCTCAACAATTTTAGTTTCAACGTCTAATGTCTACCAGAATAAAGTGTGACTATATGGATTGTTTTATTTTTCTTTTATTGTATGATTCTATGGATACTAACACTTCATGTTTGGTATGTTTGCAATAGGAACAAACTACCATCATGCCTACATGCATCAGAGTTGCTGACGTGAAATTTTACTAGTACAACCTTTATTCATAACCACATCCATCACTAACAAGCCTTCATCTATTCAGGTAACATAGGTTCAGTGTCGACCTTTACATCACTAAGTTTAAAATTTAGATACTGGTATCTAACATATTGTCACAATACACATAGGCAATATTAGTAAATGAATCCAACATGGAATCCTGTTTAGCCAGGCCAGCTAGCTCTAATTACCATCCTTTGCGTGCTCAGGTAACATTAGGTTACCAACTCATATGAAGTTTAACCATATGAATTTATGATTAAAATTTTCAATTTATTCTCTTCATCATTTTCCATTATGTTACACTAGGTTGGTAATAGAAGTCACACCATCGACTTCCCAACTTTGAAGGTCAGTCATTTTATGCTCAATTTGCAGGAAGGATTAATAAACGTCCCTTTGAGGTTAAGGACACTAAGACACCATTAATTGTACACATTAAACAAATGACAATGAAAATAAACGAGGAAGATCTTCTATTATGAATACCAGTTAAGTAAATCTTTTTTTATACATACATCAGATTACCCAACTCATGTGTGGTTGGTTACATATGTAGTTGTTTTATGTGCACACTTGTTTGTAAAAATGTATGCATACGTGTACTTTCATAAACTAAATCCTTATCCAAACTAATAAAATTATTAAATATCCCCCTATATTACTATGTAGTATTATGGATGTGTTAAACCTCATTCTTTAGTAGAAGCACATTATACGACAGTTACAAATAACCGCCAAATATCATGCATAATATTGCGATGTGCATGAAAGCCATACAGATTGATTGTGACAAGTAGAGGAGCCGTTTAAAAGGACGACAGATGACACACAGATAACACAGTCCTTAGATATATAGGCATCCATAAAGTAAGAAATCCAAACATTGTCAAATGTTAAGAGACATCAACAAGGTGAATCCATTATGTAGTTGGCAAAGAAACAAAGGTTACTTGTAGAAGAATGTAACATTTTTAAGAGAAAATGTGGCCATGCTAGTGAAAACACTAACTACAAAGTTATAGTTTCCAACAATATAAAACTCATCTACCTTTCGGTGATTCAAGAATGTTTTTTAAATTGACCTCTTAGCTTTATATCAAATGTTGTGGAAAGTTTCATACGAGTAAGGTCTAGAATTGATAGACAAACGAGATGAAATAATCATTATCACCTCGTACAGGTTACATGTTAGTAACTGATTAACATTGTCTATGCAAATGTGTATGGTATTCGTTAAAGTCACCTAATCAATAACCCGTTACCTTGTATACAATGATGAATACATGTTGACATTAAGGCTAGGTGTCAAGATTGTAAGACTTATGAGTAAGGTGATGTTTGGATTATAAGTCAGTATGATGGGATGATGATGGAATATCTCTTACAACCTTTATCTGATGATGACTTCAAGAAAGTAATTCTTTGGAAAATGATACTGGAACTATGTACTATGTTTTGTTTTTTACTAGAATGTTTTAAACATCTTCACGATTTTTTTTAGCAAGAAAAGATCGATGACTTGAGAGAAGATGTAGTGAGAGAATTAGTTCCCAAACTAACTTTAGTAAGGGAATTTTTGTTCTCTTCTACCCCATGTAATGTCTACATATCCATGAGTAAAGTAGTGTAGTAATTTACGTTGTATATTTCACGTGGAAGGACGCAGTAGAAGGGAAGGCTAAATAATTGCACAAGGTTATAACTAAAGATATAAGTTTAAACCCTTGTTCCTTACAACTATTACTCTTTTATTGATACAAAATTATAAAGTGATGATTGACTGATAATAATTATATATTATACAAATTGGAATGAGAATTGTAGCAGATAATAAGGAGGCTTAGGTTTCTATAATATTATAATGGACTAAACAACTGTAAGAAATGGAAGGACTATCCTTTTTTATTATCTAGTAGAAATTAGTATTATGATTCCATTTATCTCTTATTATATTTGTTCACGAATAACAACATATAATGCTAAATGATGGTAACCTTAACGTTGGTTATTAACATTAGAAAAGTACCTCGACAAGAGAATAAAACTAAAGGAGCCAGAGAACACAAGAAATTACTAGAGTATCATGCTAAAGTTGTGGAAGAAGATTGAAAAAAAAAAACCTAGATAATAATATTCATGTCCTTAGTTTTCCGTGTCATTTGTCAACATCATTTTCAATAATTAATGACATAATTTATACATTGGAAAATTTAGTACTTTCATTGTAAGTACCTCCCAAGTTAATTATAATTTTTATTACTTCATTCGACTACATTTGTTGTTCTTCTTACGTCTCTTGAAGACATTTGGATATTACAATCTACAGTCTAACATGCATGCTTTTTTTAGTACAAGACCATTCTTAATCAATATACATATCTATAGCAATATGTTCCACGTTGATTTGGCATATATTGACGTGAACTTTAATGACATCTAGAAGAACCCCAATTTTTCATACAAATTCATTCCAAACAACTATGTATATATCTCAGTACAAGACTCTTCGTAGTTAACATACATAATGGAAGTAGTATTTTTATATACATATGATGATAGTGGAAATAGTAATAACATACAAGACTCTTTGATGATGTATCCCCCCTTCTGCCTTAGCATCCCTTCCCCTCCCTTCCTTTGTCTATCTCCCTCTTTTTCCTTCTTAATCCATCTTTTCCCGCTTTCTCTTTATCATTTCTATCCTATTTATAAACCCTTTTGATGTGAACCCACCCAAAAACCACTCCCCCTAACATTGTCTGGCCATCACCTCTTTGCCCCGCCTGACCCTAGCTATAGAACCCCTCCTTCATCATTGCTTACCCTTGTAAATAATATACAGACTCTTAGCCAAATGGTCTCTCCTTAAATCCACCTACCTCTCGTACCTTATCCCTCAATCTTCATAAGGCAAACCTCCCCTTTAACTCCCTTAAAACCAAAAATCCTAGTGATGCCCTTTGGCATCCTCTTCCTTCTCACCTGTTGATGGGTCCTTCCTCTCTCCATTCCTCTTTTCCCTCTAACCACCATCCCCTAGTGGTTACCTGCACTCTTGGAAAATTGTCCTTTCAAACCTGCAAGAGGGCTCTTTTTCAATTTAAACCATAACCTATTTCCCCTTTTAAGTTGAAGGCAATCAAGTCTTGATCATCCCTTCGCCAGAGTTAGCCTAGGAAGGTGTAGTGAAGCTCCACCACGTGCTAGTGGAATTCTTTATCAATGAGAGGGCAGCATACCTAGTGGTTTATAACATCTTGTCCAAGTCTTGGAAGAGTCATGGTTTGATGGGGATCCTAATAACATAATTCAATAAATTATATTCAAGTTTGACTTTGATAATGGTATGAACTGTGTTCTAGAACAAAGGCTTTGGCACATACTGTACAAACCCTTATTCTTAAGAAAACAGAACTTAAGTGTCTAACTAGATGAGGTGATTTCCAAGACTCTTGTGTGGGTATAGTTTAAGAATATGTAGTTGGAATATTGGACAATGAAAAGCTTAAGCTGAATCGCTAGTGTAGTTGAAAAACCATACTAATGGACACGACAATTACGTACATCTCCAGAATCAACTATGCTTGAATGTTCATTAAATTTGACTTACAAAAAGAGTGGATGGAAAGTTGCAAATTGGCTACATGTGATAAGGACGGTGGATTATCCCTAAAGGAGATACATTTCCTATGAATAGAGACTTGAGCAGCTGCCAAAGTATAACAAAGGCCTACTAGATGTACATTCACTATAGGGCTACAAAGAGAGTCATTATAGCTAACTATAATACCACCAAAGGATACCCTAGCCCTCATTGTACTCTGGTAATTAAAAATATATAGTAGGAAGAAGAATGCAATCTAGATAGGAAAAGGCAAAAAAAGATAGCTACCCCAAGTTCTAATCAAGCCACACAACTAATCCAACAAGAAGGCCATGACAATATCAGTGCTACTGCCCAATACCCTTCTAGTAATACTCACACCCTTTCTGAATTTGAATTAGTTGGGAATGATAAGGATGTAGGTCCTTTAGTTCCCAATGTAGAGATCATCAGGCTTCAGGTTTTACTATTATGATAGCTAGGAGATCTTGATGGAAGTCGAAATAGTAGGTACCCTTTTTATTTTTTTTCAATGTCTTTAGTTTTTTGGGTTTGGAATATTATAGGACCAAAAAACTAGAGAAAACAATAAAAACTTTCGCAAGACTGTTAAGTTTCTTTTTTCTGTTTGTTAGAAACTAGGATTAAGTCTTCTCCCTTTCTTGATTCTATTTGTAATTATATCTTTCAAAGTTGACATGTTACAAGAAATCTACCTCATAATAGTAATATTAGAATCCTAGTGTCTTCGAACTGAAATGCTCTTAAGAATTTAATCCATAAAATAAATATAACAAATCCAATCATAATTTCCATTAAATCCATATAGTAAGGGTTAAACATAAATCCAATCCATAAACCAATAAGTGATACTTCAACTGTCCACATAACAAATAAATCGGTTCAAATAATAATATCCAAAAATTTCAAAAGATCAAATGAAATAACAAAATCAACTTGCTACTATCTCAACTAGTCTTAGCAAAAGAACTCAAGCGATCTAATGGCCATGAACTATAGTAAAACACTTGAAAATATTCAACAGGCAAGGGGTAAGCTGCCAACTCAATAAAGATTCTATATTTACTCTTGAAAAATATTAGAATATTAATCTTTGAATATGTACTTATAAATATTGTCATCTATAAGATGTTAACAACACACTATGCAACTAGTCATGGCATGAAAAAGGGTATAATTTCATTTATCAATTTAGATAAATTCTATTATTTCAATTTCGTTATGGTCTTGCTTAACCTAGTAGGCTATATCTAATGGTTCACCGGCTCATATCATTATGTCACGATCTCAATCTCCGTATGGATAAACCACATATCGCATGCACATATGTATATATACATCCAGTACAGGATATCACATCTGATACCCCGACATTACTCTGATACCTAACAATAACAGAGGATCTCCTTGGGGTTTAAGATCCCTCGATACCACTTCGATACCTAGCCACGAGCATGACATATCTAGGATTCAGGATGTCATGACACTATCTATATACAAATGCCTAGCTCGTATCAATAATATGTCAACTCAAATCACAATACACGTCAATCTAGGACCACTGAATATACCTGACCTAGGTAAGCAATTTTCTTTTTAGCGTTTCTCGGTCTGATAGTCAAAACTAGTTCACATTTGTCTCTTTCATCACTCTAGGCCACTACTCGTATTTATCTCATATCTAAAGTATCAAAGCTATTAATATGAATGTATACATGGAAGAGGGTATGTCTCACTGATACCCCAGTACAACTGTAGTGCCTAGCCAATGATATAGAATATCCTCGAGACTCAAGATATTTCGTTATCACTCTAATACCTAGCCATAGGTATAAGACATCCTGGGACACAGGATACCTGATACCTGCTTCATATACAAGTACCTAACCATATCTCAATCTCATCTCATATCAATAAATATCAATCATGAACCACTGAACATACCTGACCTAGGTAAGCTATTTCATTTCTAATGATTCTCAATTTGATATTCAATTTAGTTCACTAATTATTTCTTTTATTAATTGGAATCTCTAATCATATCCATCTCATTTAGATAATCTTACGTTTATTTATCTTACATGCCCATGCTTATGATGCAATTTATAAGGTAACTATCATCGACTAATTACTTTCAATCAAATCATGTAATATAGTCAAGCATCTTCACTTAATTAGAAAATCATAATAAAATGCCCAACTTATTATTAAATAGGAATACTCAGTCAAACAATCAATCAAATAGTCAATCTATAACTTATTAACATTTAATAAACAATTCATCGAATTTCATGTTTTTAAGAAATACTTAGTCATTATCTAATTTAACAATGCATTATATAAATTAATCATATAAATAAGGAAATTTCAATATTCATTTAATCCACATAATATTCCATTTATAGCATTTTCATCAATTAAATATTATAAGGGTAAATTAGAATTCCTTACTCAAACTCCTGAAGTCCAATTTCTTTAGATCGGTCTAATCCCAATCAATGACAAATACTAATTCTAATCACCCTCAAAATTCAAAACATAGGCCCTCATCATGTCCTATAAAGTCTAAATAGTTCGCTCTGATTGCCTATTTGGCTATAGACGAAAAGAATTACTCAAGTTTAGTACCCAAAGTTAAATACAAGCTACTCCAAATTGAAGAAGTGAATCTCAGATCACGACCTGAAACAATAGACAAAGGCACTCCATGCAATCTCATAATCTCATCTACATACAACTTAGCCAACCTGTCTAAAGAATCAATTTATTGAACCAAAAGAAAATGAGTTGACTTGGTCAATCTATCAACGATCACCCATACTGAATCATGCTTATGCCTCATCCTTGGTAATGATACTACGAAATCCATCGTAATACTCTCCAATTTCCATGAAGGAATAGCTAAAGGACTCAACTTTCTTGCAAATTCTTGATACTGAGCTTTAACCTACTGATAAGTTAGACATTTCACCACATACTTAGCTACATCTTTCTTCATCAAAGTCTACCAATAATGATATCTAAGATTCCTATACATCTTCTTAAACCCTGGATGCATAGCATAAGGCATACTGTGAGCCTCCCTCAAAATCTTATCTCTTAATCTTTCCAAATTCGACACATAAACAAGACTCTCCATCACTAACACCCGATTTGATCTCACAGAAAAATTAGTCTTTTTTCCTTGCTGGACTTAATCCCTCATATGAACTAAATAAGCATCTCTACCTTGAGACTCTCTGATTTGATCTCTTAAGTCAAGTCGAATATGCCAAGCAGCTAATAATCCTCTAATCTCATCAACATGCAAATGCACATCTAAAGATCTAAACTCCACCAATGGAGCCATACTATACCCTCATAAACTATCCATCATAACTAAGTTCCTCCTACTCAAAGCATTTCATACAAAGTTAGCCTTCCCTAGATGATAGTCAATCGTATAATCGTAATCCTTTAGCAATTGAATCCATCTTCTTTGTCTCAAATTCAACTCCCTTTATGTCAAATTGTACTTAAGGCTCTTGTTATCTGTCACAATCCTGAAAGTCTCAGCATTTAAATAATGCCTCCAAATCTTAAGAGCATGCACTATGGTTTTCAACTCTAAATCATAAGTGGGATAATTTTGCTCATGAGGCCTTAACTGCTTATAAGTATAATTTAGCACCTTGCCATTTTGCATCAACATACAACCTAAGCCAATCTTTGATGCATCTGTACACACCTCAAATCCTTCACCACTCGTAGGCTACACCAAAATAAGGTTAGAAGTCAAATGCCTCTTAAGTTCCTCAAAACTCTCTTGGCATTTATCAGTCTACTAAGTACAAAATTCCTTTCTTTAGTAGATTAGTAAATGGACTAGCAATAAGAGAAAACATCTTAACAAACCTCCTATAATATCCAACCAACCTTAGGAAACTCCTCACCTCTAATACACTTTTATGTGACTCCCACTCTATAATACCCTTTACCTTAGCAAGATCAAGCATAACTCCACCTTACGACACTACATGACTAATGAAAACTACAATCTCCATCCAAAACTCATACTTACTAAGCTTGGTATACAACTTTTTATCCCTCAAGGTATGTAATACAATCCTCATGCTCCTCTCGACTCCTCAAGTATACCAAGATATCATCTATAAACACAATAAAAAACTGAACTAAATACTCCTAGGAAGTTTAATTCGTCAAAGCCATAAATGCTGCTAGAGCATTAGTCAATCCAAAGGCATTACTAATAACTCGTAATACCTATAACAAGTCTAGAAAGTAGTCTTAGGAATGTCTGCCTTCGCTGCCCTTGACTGTCAATAACTTGATCTCAAATCAATCTTAGAAAAGATGGCTACTCCCATCAACTGATCTAATAAATATTCTATCCTTGGCAAAAGGTATTTGGTTTTAGTTATCATCTTGTTCAACTGCTTGTAATCTCAGTCTCATACTTCCATCCTTCTTCTTCACAAATAACACTAGTGATCCCCACAATGATGTATTGGATATGATAAAACCTTTTTCCAAAAGTTCCTCTAACTATTTTTTTCAACTTCTGAAGCTCCATAACAGTTATCTTATAAGGTGCAATAGAGATAGATGCCACTCCTGGCAAGGTCTCCATGTTAAAGTCTAGCTCCCTCAATGGTGGCAACCCGGAAAATCATCCAAAAACACCTAAGGAAACTCACTCACTACTGGAATAGACTCCAACTCAGAGCTTTCCTCCCTCGTGTCCACACCCTGTAAAATATTGAGAAATTAAGTTATGAAATTTGTGTTGGGTTATGCAATGAGAATTGGCAACCAATATACTTGTAATTATCATGTTAATTAATTCATTAGAGGGAGATCTTGATTAATTAATTGATTACCCATAAGATTACTTCAGGATGGCT
>JAOXYD010026993.1:0-14324 GCA_028565735.1 Pinacopodium congolense | reverse complement strand
CTTCAAATTCGCACTGTATAAAAATAGAAAATGGGTCGAAAAGGTAGACTAAATTTTAGTCCTGAAATCAAAATTGGACTCTAATGATGTCTAAATTAAAATCCCTTCCCTACAACATCTTAAAATTCATCAATCTACTATTTTTCATTTCCTAAAGCATTTATCATCACGCCAATCCCTCACTTTTCATCCCTTTAATCATTCCAAATCACAAATTCATAAGTCAAAACACAAATAAATTAACATTTGCATGATAAGCACCTCAAAATCAGGTATACCCGAAAATTAATGCATCTAACATCTGTACCATTATTCCAAATCATAATGTAAGTACGTAGATTAAATAAAAGACACAATTATACATGCGAAATGACTCTCTGAATAGGGGATTCCTATATATATAGGAATCAGGTCACTATATTTTTGGTCTTCAATATATTTAGTTTTTATTATTTCTCTGCTGTGTTTGTATTTTCTTTTGTTTTATTATGTATTTGGTTGAGTTTTGCTTAAATGTGTTTCGAACCTTTGATTATTGTTAATATAGTTGTTATTCCTTTATTTTCCAGTCTTTTGTTTGTTTAATTCTCTTTGATTCATTTGTCTTCAATTCTATTTTTGCATTTTCAAATTGGCGTTTTATTGATTTTCATTATGATAGCTTTGTTTTCTTATGGGCTCGAAGATATTAAAGAAATAATGCCTTTATAATTGTGAGAATTGACTTGTAACAAATGGGATATTGTGATTTAGGTCAAGGATGAAATAGAATTATGGTTTAATGTTGTGAATTAGGTATTAATACATAAGATTGACCACTCTAGGTGTAATTTCAAGTTTAATCACTAATATTTAACTTTTAATCTATAATTTTTATCAACTAAATCCACAATTAGAAATATGTTAACTGAATTTCTAAATAAACTTAATCATTTAGCCTAGGATTCTAATTCTAAAAGATACAATATCTGATCTTACAAGATTATCGCATAGGCTAGTCATCTAATGTTATCATGCCACTAAATCTAGAGAGCTTGTTCTAGATTGTCACGTGATTAGGGACAAATTTTCTATCATATAGGATTTGTTTAAAATCATAGGAATTAGGATTCAAGAGCTTGTTTGGATCTATAACCAAGCATCTTAAGATAAACACAATCTATAAGTTTCAATGATCAACTATAGGTCATTAATCTCAAAAATATCATTTATCCATCTTTTCATATTTGTTATTCGTCTCTTATATTCTGCTTTGTTTTAATTTTCTTTCGTTTTATTTTAATTTCTTTGTGTTCAATAGTTGTCTTTTCTTTTTATTTTTTGTTAGCACAACATTAGGAATAGCTAGAACTCTTCCTAACTCTCTGTGGAATCGACCTTAACTTACCTACCACAAAGTTAGTTAGGTTAGTTAGATATTTATTTTTTGGTGGTTCACAATAGACCCACCATTTATCTTAGGTTTGAAAGGAAATTCCATGTGATTTTGGTGCATATTTAATTAATTTTTGTATAAAATGTTGATTATGTGATTTTCATTGATTATTTATGCTTTATAAGACTTTGGTGAGTATTTTAATGCTATTTTGAAGTCATAAGAGATGCAAGATTGATTTAGGGTTTTAGAGCACTAAGATATGAAGTCCCACATCAACTATCATAGCCACATGACAAGCTGGAAAGAGTGCATCGCAAGAAAAGCAAAAGTAGTTAAAGCTACGAAGGACACGACCTAGGATATGGCTGTGTAATTAGAATCGATAGATGCTTGGCTAGCCGTACCCAAGAGAACAATGTGTTATAACACGGTTGTGGCCTAAGCCATGTCCTAGTCAGACCTCACACAATTTTTAATCTTATTTAACCTATTTTCTCAAAACTTCTTTATTTTGAAAGCCTCTAAGAAGCCACCAAAGGAAGAGGAAACAAGTCCTAAGCCATCTTCACACTTCTTTTAGTGAGATTAAAGGGGAAAGTAAGATAAAAATACAAAAGATTCAAGATCAAGATTGGATTTAGGAACAACAATCATTAAGGAGATAATAAGTTCAACGACTTTGACCATGAACCCTTCTATCCCTTTTCTTCTTATAATCATTTTTGTTCTTTCTAAAATGTTTTGGAAATAATTTTCTTATAGGATCTAGATTTTTCTAAACCCTAAGATATATTTTTACATTATTTCTATAATTTAATGTTAATGCATATATTTTCTTTAAATTACCTATAGAATCAATAGACATTGGTGTATAAATATTTTGTAATCATAAATTCAATTTCAATTACATGTTATCATATGATGAGATGAACCAAATCAAATTTATGAATAAATAAACTATACATGTCACATCTTGCATTGAGTCTTAGACCAAAAGCTCAAATGAGATGTTCATAATAGGTGTGTGTATAATTAAACCAATAGGTTCCAAAGAACAAAGTAATGCCTTCAATGGATGAACTGAGATAGTGTGACCATCCATTTGATTTTTTAAATTGAATAGGAATTTCGTGACTTGAATTTAAGCTTGTAATTCAATTTAGGTATCCTAAAACATATTGTCTAGAGACTTTATTAAATCAAGGTTAAGTAATGAATACGAACACATCGTAAGCGTATTAACAATAGAGATATGAAACTCATCAGTCAATCATCTTTTAAGTAGGCTACATAATAGGGATATGAATTTTCTAATAGCCGCAATCTTAATGGATCAACAACCTAGACTCACAATAACTTTACGATATAGCAATTGATTCACTTACCTAATTGAGGGTTTTAGTATTGTTTATGGTGATTCTTTAGTTTATATTTATTTAGAACTTAGGTGAGTTTCACATGGATCACTTCCCTTATACAAAATTCATATGTACAAATCAAATGGATGAAACCAACCAAACATAGCTTCTATTGGAAGTTAAACACTTTAATTAAATAGAAGCAATGGATATATTTTGGATTCAATCAAAATAGCTTTTTACATTTAGTGACATTGATCTTAAACATTTTTTTTCCATTGTTTCATGAATGATAAAAGAATTGTAGAAATTGATATTATCAGCAAAATTATTATAAAATATGACATGATTACCTTTGACTACTTGTTTTCATTGATGATAACCTTAAATTTTTTCACCATCTACATCATCTTCCCTTCAAACTTAATATACTTTTATATGTTCCTTAGTTTTTGGTAATTGAACAACTTCTAATTAATTTCAATATCTTTTATTGTACCTTTGCACTCATATCTATTTGATTCTTTAAGTTGAAATTTTCTCGCATTAATCTCTATATAACATTCACAACCATGCCTTTAAATAGGTCATCATGCCAACCTAAATACTTATAACTAGCAACATTCAAAAAATCGTAAGATTAAATTATCTTATGTTTTCTTATGCATTTCCATGTTATTTCAAACCTATTTTCAAGATAAAATTCTCAATTTATGTTGAATTCTAAGTTAAATATGTTAATACTCATTTAGAACAAAAAAGACAACATTTTCAAACAAATTGGAGCAAAAATGCTAAAGATGACAAGAGGGGTTGTAAAATAGCAATTAAGAAACATTTTTTGTTTTGGCAAAGAGTAAAGCTTTCCAAAAGTGTAGCAAAAGGAGCATTTTAAGCATGGAGGGTGAGATTTTCTTATGAGATTGCACGTGTCTAAACTATCAAGACACCAAAAGCAAAAAAATGTTTCTTAGAAAGTTTTCTAGGATAAAAAAAATGAGAAAAGAATGAAAAAAAAGTAAAGGAGCTTCTCATGGCTTGACATATGTTCCATTATCTCAACATATAAGAAGAAAAAAGACAAAAGCCATAGAAAGCTTCCAGCAAAGAGGCAAAAACATTTTTAATAATGGAAAGGTTAATAAAATTGCACGTATCCCTAGAGTAAAACAAGAACAAAAAAGCTTTTAAAACATTCCACTAATGAGACATCACACACACACATATACGCACATATATATATTAGGGTGCTTTCTTTTAAGGGGGGAGTCGATAGCTTCATTTTTCTCATCCCTAGGCTGGCTTCTTTTTTATTTTTGGTAGACTACTTAGTTTTCTTTCTTAGTTTTTAGGTGTTTTTCTTGTATTTTCATGCTCTTTGCTTTGTTGCATCCTTTGTTTCTTGTTATAGGCCTTTAATACTAGTTGTTTTTAGTTTTTTTCTACTGTTTCTGTATTGTTATTACTTTATTTTGTATTTAGTTAAGATTTGCTTAAATATTTGTGTTGAAATTTTACATTTTGGTAATGGAATGCTTAGTTAATTTTCCTGCATTGTTTTTATTATTTTACGGTCGTTATTTATGTTATTTTATTATGGTTATTATTAGTTTATTAATTGTTTTAGTTAATTTTGTAATGGTAGCTTACATTGTGCTTAGGTTAGAAAATATTAATGGGAATTTAGTTTAATAATTGTGAGAAATGATTATAAATTAATTGGGTATTGTGATTCAGGATGAGATTGATTTATAATTCTAGTTAAATGACATGAATTAGGGATTTATTTATTGGATTAGCCATCCTAGGTTTAATTTCTAATTCCATTACTAGGAATGAATTTGTGATACATAATAGTCCTAGTGATTTCCCTATGTAGCAATAGGCTAATTAGTTATTTAAATGAACTTAATCAACTTATCCTAGGATTCTAGTTCTCTAAGTTACATAATATGAGCTTGTGAGATTGTGGCTTAGGTTAGTTGTTGTCTAATGTTTTAATGTTGTCAATTCTTTAAATCTAGAGAGTTTGTTCTAAGTCACAACGTGGTTAGGAGTAACTTTTCTATCGTGTAAGACTTATCTAAAATTGGTGGAACATAGGGTTTAAGAGTTTGTTCAAACCTATAGACTAGCATCTTAGAGTAATCCCAATTTATTTATTTCAATGATGAATTATAAGTCTAAAATCCCATATATATCTTCTCCACAGGTTTCTTTTATTGTTGTTTGTTTATTTCTTTTATGTGTTTTTATTTATTTGTTTTGTATTTATTAATTGTATTTATGATTGGTTTTAATGTCACATAATTCTAAGGGTTTTTTTTGTTTTTGTTTTTGTTGTTTCTCTTTTAAGTTATCTTAGAAATAGCTTTACCGCACCATAGTTCCCTGTGGGATCGACCCTGACTTGCCCTATCTATATAGTTAGGTTAAATTAGGTATTTTATTATTTGGTGAACATGCGATAGCTCATACCAAAAATCAGCCAAACAAAAACTTATAGCAATTCCTATTTAATTTAGAGTATTCAAGTTAACCATAACCTTCACCTATAAAATCTTCACCTAGGATTTTTATGCACCCATAGAAACTTCACCTAGGATTTTTGTCACTCTTTGAAGTCTTTACATGTGCATTTAACCTATAAAACATTAAAAACTAGTTCAAGAATTATTGAAGGTTGAAGAACTAAGATATAAGGCAACCATTCCCAATTACCGATGCTTAGTTAGATTTGCACCTTTTACCTTCTAGCTTAATAGCTTGGTCTCCTTCAATATATTCAACAAATTAAGATTTACATGTTTTGGAAATTATAGTTAACCAAATTTAGAGAAGGGTTAAATTATGTGAGTTAAGTTCTATCTAGTTAATTAATGATGTTGTAAATCCTTTTTTAATTATTTACAATGTACTTTTTTCTTTTATTTTATTAATGCCATATCAACATTATATAAGTCCAATTTTGTTAATTTATCTTGCCATATATAGTGCATTAAAGAGAAACTAATGGAAATGTATCATATTCAGGGATTAGGAGGCAAATGCATCATTTTTAAAACATTATAGGACTAAGTGACACCTTATATAATGGTAGGGGATAAGCTAGACCTTTTATAAAACATTAGGAGATGGAACTATACCTTTACATTACCTTCATCAATATGAAAATAAACCAAAGTTCTATTTAGGCTTATTAAGTAAACTCATGATTTTATGAATTTAGACGCATAGTTAGGAAAAATATAAAATATATTTTTTTATGAAGAGTTTTAACATATCTACTAATCACATGAGATATAATAACAAAAATGTTATATAACTTATTTAAGTTTAGTTATTTGTAAAATAAACTCAAGATCAACTAAATTTTAATTAGATTATAGTCAATTAAAAAATTCAAATAATTTATTTGGAATATTAGTAAAGGTTATTATTTCAAATAAAAGAGTGGCAGTAACCAAAAACATGATTAAGATCCTATCTTATTTAATTTTCATGAGATTCAACAAATTACTTTCTTTAACAAATTACTTGCTTTCTTTACATTTATATTCTTTTAAGTAGTAAATTACCTTTGTTAGTATAAATGATTTAATTAGTAAATTGAATTTCTTCAACACATATTATGTTTAAGAAGACTTATCAACAATAGAAAGAAAAATTACATGTCTTTGATACTAATGTTACCATTAATCCTTATTGAGAATTTTGGTGAAAAAAATCTTAGAGATATGTCAATGTCCTATAGATAAGAAAGCATAGCAGCCCTTTGAGTTGACTAATATTTCATATATTTTCAAGGAAACATATAAGATTAATGCAAACATTGTAATAGCACATTATAAATAGTTGCATAAAGTATAATTAAAAGGTATAGTACCTTGGACGAAGTTTAATATTCAATTTAGCTTTTTAAAGGCACAGATAAGGACAACAGTTAAAGGCATTTCCTATAATATGATAATTGTTGTCAATGAAAGGGATAATTGCATGAATTTTTTATTGTCAATGTTATATATGGTATAAATCATATATATTTCTAATCCATGCTATTTTTTATATTCTACTAAATTTGGATTCAACATTACTATAATGTCAAAAGAATGATGAGAAATTGACTTTTTGGAAAAAAAAATGTTGTTTCAAGTTCGTAAAAATATTTTGTATGAGTTGAATCAAGAATGACTTATGCTTAACATAAGTGGCAAGTATATAAAGTTTGATAATCAAGATTATTCTTTTATGTAATGTTAGTTAAATCAATATAATGAGAATGATAAGGTTATATATAAGGATACGTGTGTCATTTTGATTATGAATCATATGGAACATACGGTATTTGTTAGGATGAAGGATGATCAAATCAACCTTCAATAAAAGGACGATTATGGTATTAAATTATTAAATCTTATACATATGATGTATAGGATGTAATTAAAATTCATAAAATGATGATTATATGTAATTTTTAATTTTATTAATGACTTTACATGATATAATCATATGTATTTAATGGAATATTAATTTAAAATTTAAATCATTTAGGTTATTTACATCGAAGTAGAAATTAGGCATTGATAACAATGAAAAACTTCAATAAGATAGTGTGTCTTACAATGTTTTCTTAGTTATAGATAGGGAATGAGATTACCAAGTAGTTGTGTCTTTAATTAAATTATGGAACAATGTGGATTTATGTAAGGAAAATTTTGCAATATGGGATATTATGACATGTGATATTTTCTCAATTATAATTATACCTTAATAAAAATTGCCTTCATATCTCCATTAAAATAAATTAGCAATATTCCATAAAGGATTTGGAATGGTAATGATAAGATTCAATGTTAATGATTTTGGAAAGTGATACTTATTCAAAATATTAATTATCTAATAAGTTTATAATTGAATTAGATAATAAAAATGTTATGAAATATCCAAAAGTTGGATATAATCTTACAAACCATATTGAAAATGTTTGATTCAATGTATACTTAACGGTAAGTTTATAACTAAATTAGAAAGTAGAAAGGTTACGAAATATCTAAAAGGTTAGAAATAATCTTACAAATCCTATTAAAGAATATGTTTGATTCAATGCATGACTATAAAGAGAATAGTTCTCCAAGTAAGTAATGGGAATAAGATGAAGTTTTTAATAATTAAAATCTCATAACAATAAATTTGAATGAAACTAGTGCTTTTGTCTTATGCACTTTATGTACACTTAAAGGGTTAATAGATATTAAAGGATTCAAGATGAATGAAAACTTTCTTTAAAGCTTCATAAATAATTCTCAAATAAACCTTTGTTGGAATGATAACATACAAATGAAAACCCTTGCTCTAAAGCATTAGGATTTAAGATGAATGCTAAAAACCTAGCATTGATAGTTTTTATTGCTCAAAACAACCATAAAACTTCACAAAGATCCTTCAACAACTTATAGAACCCTTAAGCACAAAGACCCAGTACAGGGATTTCCTAGCCATTATAGTACATAAAAATGTTGTTACACGAAAAATCAAACTATTTGTTTTACATCTAGATGCTTGACTAGTTATAAAGTAAATTTCAATGGTGGACCACTCACTTTAACTAGTAAACCAGTCCGCTTTAAAATGTCACCAGTTTACCATTTATAAAACACTGATTGACTAGTCACTCTGAAGAACAAATTTTGCAGACTTACTACTGGTCCAAAAAAAAATTAAGCATCCCAAATCCAATCCTTTCAGTTTCAAATCAATTCACAAAAGTTTTAAAACTTCCATAAAGTAATTTTGGATACCAAAATCTTTCAATTAAGCTTAAAAACAAATTATATATTAGTTTATGATTATTTAAACACATTTTAAAACTTTTCATTTTAAACAAATTCTAAAACATTCTATAATAACAATTTCTTTACATAAAAAATAACTTCACCTAAGTTTTCAAAGTTCACTAAAGTGATTTTAGTCTTCAAAACTCATCAATTAAATTCAAAAACTTAAAATTTCTTTATCAATAAAACTTTATTTATTAATGATTAAAAAACATGTGACAGTAGAGAACCAAAACTCATACAACACCAATCATTATCAATCCAAACGCTCAACATTCTCCATAAATCCAAACATCTCATATATTCATCATAGAAATCACACTTTCTCTCCCATTAAATTTATGCATTATACCAAGTTTCACTCCCCCCTAAATATATGCATCAATTCATTTTCTATTAATAAAGCATAAATGGCATTTAAAAATTTTGGAGTGCATTAAAAACACATATTTTGCATATTTTTTCTTAAAAAATAAACATAATTCATTAGCAAAAACAACATTCTAAAAAAATCCCCTTACATAAAACCTTTAATGCCCTTAAACTTCTCTCAAAACATGTAAATAAAATTAAAAGAATATCAATTAATGTACTCCCCTTTTCTTGTAAAGTAAACATTATAAGAAATAGGAAAAGTACACATGAAAAAATATTTTTCAAGACATGAATCAAATGTTAAAAATCATTTTAATTTTAAAAAATGATTCTATTTTAACTTATATGAATGCTCTTAACAAATCCGTCTAGCTGTATGCAACAATTCTTTCTACCAAAAAATGTATGACAAGTTAACATTATTTGATCAAGTATATACTTCCAACATATATGCCGTTCTAATTACATCAAATTTTATTACCTTATTTTATTCTTGACTTATTTCAACAATGTGATTGCTTTGGTGGCTCGTGTGTGGTTCTTGGCGATTTTTTATTTTTCACATAAAACTCAGAAATACTAATTTTTGGTTTCTCATTTGACATTCATTTAATACCAATTGATATTTACCTATAAAATAAAGAAGTCAATGTATTTTTGGTCAGATACAAATATGGATCCTTGACAGTTAGTTCTAAAATCTTTTTCAACTCATATTTTTAATGACTTTCTTAAAAATATTTTCTTAAAAAAAACTCTATATGATCAAAATTATCACAAACATAATATGTCAAATGAATATTATATGAGTGATAATTATTCATATATTTTTTATGATAAATGGATTATAAGATTTTCTTTGATGATATGCAGTCCTAGAATAAAGACGTTAAAGTAGATCTAGCAAAAGTAGAAGTTATTGCTCAACTTCCACTGCCAAATTCAGTTAGAGCAATTAAAAGTTTTTTTAGGCATGCTGGATTTTATAAACCCTTTATCAAGGATTTTTCCAAGATAGCAAATCCCTTTATTGAGCTTTTGACCAAAGACACAATCTTTAACTTTGATGATAAGTGTATGCTTTCTTTTCCATTATTAAAGGAAAAGTTTACGAGTGCACCTATTTTGGTATCACCTTATTGGTCCCTTCCTTTTGAGTTAATGTATGCTGTGAGTGACTTTGCAGTTGGTGCAACCTTAGACAAAGGCACGGGAAGCACTTCTATCCAATCTATTATGCAAGTTGATAATTCTCAAAAGAATTACATCACCACTGAGAAGGAGATGCTAGTTGTGGTATTTTCAATTGATAAGTTTCAGTCCTATTTAGTTCTTTCAAAGGTGATAATCTATACGGACCATTCTTCATTAAAGTACCTTATAAACAAGCCTAATGCTAGGCCACGATTTATTCGATGGGTTCCCCTATTATAGGATTTTGACATCAAAATTCGAGATAAGAAGGTAATGAAATTTTTGTGGCTAATCACTTATCTCGATTGAATGAGGGAGTAATGGAGAAAGGAGAAAACCCAGACCAGAAGGAGGTGTTTCCTGAAGAACACTTACTAGCCATTCTTACCTTATCATGGTATGTGAATATAGTGAATTACTTGACTGGCAATGTGATCCCTCCTAACTTTTCATACCAACAGAAGAAGAAATGTTTTTCTAAAGTTAAGCAGTATCTTTAGTACGACCCTTTTATTTATAGGATCTGTGCCGAATAAATAATTTTAAGATGTGTTCAGGCTGAAGAAGTGCTTCAATTGTAAGTCATTGTCATTAAAAAGAGACTGGAGGACATTTTTGCCCTCCTAGGACTGTACACAAGGTGCTTGAGTGTGGTTTCTATTAGCCTACTTTGTTTAAGGACACATTTCATTATGTGAAGTCTTGTGATAGTTGTCAAATGGGTGGCAATATTTCTATGAGACATGAGATGTCACTAACCAATATTATGGTTTGCGAAAATTTTGATGTTTGGGGTATTGATTTCATGGGTTCATTCCCTTCGTCATACTCGAATCAATACATCTTACTGGCTATTGATTATGTGAGTAAATGGGTTGAAGCAGTTGTACTTCTAGCTAATGATGCATGAGGTGTAGTTCAATTTCTCAAGAACATATTCACTCGATTTTGGACACCTAGAGCCATTATAAGTGATAGAGGAATGGATTTCTGAAATAAAAAATTTGAATCCCTTTTATCCAAATATGGTATTACCCATAAGGTTTCTACGCCTTACCATCCTCAGACTAGCAGTCAAGTTGAAATATCTAATTAATAAATTAAGAGAATTTTGGAGAAGACCATTAGCGTTTCAAGAAAACATTGGTTAATGAAGTTGGATGATGCACTGTGGGTATATCAAACTGCATATAAGACACCTATTGGAATGTCTCCTTAAACATTGGTATATCGCAAAGCTTGTCATTTGCCGGTTGAGTTAGAACATCATGCCTATTGGGTTATAAATTTTCTGAATTTTTACTTTAAGAAGACTGGAAATGAAAGGCTTTTACAATTAAATGAGCTGGATGAGTTTCATCTTGAAGCTTATGATAACTTTAAGATATATAAGGAAATAATCAAGAGATGGCATGATAAGCATATCATTCAGTGAGACTTCAAGGTAAGTGATAAGGTCTTGGTGTGTAATTCGAGATTGAAGTTATTTCCTGGCAAGTTGAGGTCAAGATGGAACCACCCTTATAATGTGACCAAGATTTATCCTTTTGGAACACTTGAAGTTAGCAATGGTTACTCATCTTTCAAGGTTAATGGGCAAAGAGTGAAGTTATACCTTCCTAGTTTAGTTGAATAGTCTTCTGCGACTCTTTGACTATTTAATCATCATTGAACTAGGAATTTTTCAGGTTAGGTAGGTAATTATGCATGATTTTATTTTATTTTGGGTGTTAGGATCTCTTAAATAAAATGTTGAAGCTTTTAAAGAGTGTTTGAATTAAGTTTATTGTGTTTTACTTAGTTTATCCTTAGTTTGGTGTGTTTCAATTCAATTTAAGTGTTTTGTAGCCTTGAATTTAAAGAAAATTGATGGATATTTCAATCCATATTGTTATGACTTGAATTTAGGAGGTTTTGGTTAGAAATTTGGAAGGAAAATGATCAAATTTAGCTTTAGGTAGACCATCAACGGCACCCTGTTAGGGTTACGTTGAAGGATGAGAGGGTGAGTTGTTTACATCATTTAAAGGTCCTTAACGGCACCCTGTTGATCTATTAACAACACTATTGAAGGAAGACCAGGGCACCATTATTAGAAGCAGAAGGTATTAAAACCCAGCAGTCTCCATGTTTCCTTTCGGCCTCTTTTTCACCTTAAATCTTCAAAAGTCCATATCTTCCTCATTTCTCATCCAAATCGAGCGTTCTTGGTGTCTATTTGTGACATTTCAAATGTTCTACAACATTTTATCTTTAAATTGCTCTAAAAATCAACAAAAATTTTTAGAATCTGCTCTGATATATCCAGTTTTTTTCTCCATTCAAGGTATTCTTTTTTCAAATTTCTCTTGATCTAGGCATCCATTCAATTGAAATTTGATATCATTATGTTCATAATTTCATAAGCTTTCCATTAATACAAATTTTAAAGTTTATCATTTCGTTTAAAATTTTGGGAATTTTCAAATAAATTATGGATTTTTTAAAAACTTTTTGGAAGAAATTTCTAATTTTATTTTAATTTTCTAATATATTTTGATGTATTTGTTAAACAGTTTTGATTCAGCGGCGCCACTAACGAAATGATTAGCTTATGATCCTTCTCGATTAATGAACTTGGATTATTTCAACTGGTACCAATCGCACCGAACCAATGCATTTATTGTGGAACCCCCAATCCATCTAGACATTGAGGCTCAACTTAACCTTTTGAGCACATCTAGGAGCATTGGATGGGAGACGATAGTGACCTTTTCAAGGGGTTTCTATCCTAACTTGGTTTGCGAGTTTTATATGAATATCTAGGATAAGGCAAACTTAGAGATGATTGAGGTTTGATCTTCGATGCAAGGTATTCCTAATGACCCATTACATGGTGATTCTATTTTGATTTTGTTGGGAGTTAGAGACCTATTTTGTTAACTCGTGCTTTTGTTTTGATTTTGTTGGGAGTACTTGATGAGGGTGATTCAAAGAATAATGACCCATTGCATGGTGATTCAAATTATACAGGCCCCTCTTTTTCTACACATGTTGCGAGTGAGGCTTTGGCATTGACTAGGAACAGTAGGTGTTATACCACTGCTAACCTAGGTGTCCGGGAGGGAAGTATTGCTGCCCTCCTTAGTTTTAATTTTTGCCCTCGGGCTAGTGAACTGAATGAGATGAGTGTTATTAACATTTATTTGTTGCAAAAGATGTTGTTTGGATTAGGTTCTATTGCCATAATACCATTATCGGGCTTTATCATTCTTGGTATGCAAGATGTGGTCAAGCTTAAGAGGCGAACTAAGAATTTCAGTTTTCCTTACTTATTGACATGGATCTTTATAGATGTTGGAGTTCCTTTAGATTCTAAGGAGTTGTTAATTTGTCCTCTAAGGTTACAATCAATTCAGCACTATTAAAGCAATGGAGTTTTATTTTTTTGACAAGGACGATAGATCAAGAAAGGTACTGAAGATGCTCTTACACCTAAGGCATCACCTGATGCACCTGAGGAAGAGATGGGTGAGGCATCGTCTGACTCTACTCAGAGTGCGCCTCGAACGAGATGTTTTTCACTTATTATCACCCTATCTTCATCATCAAATGATCCTCAGATTGCAATGATGCAATATATGAATAACATGAAGGGTCACCTCAGTTCTGAGCTTTCTGAGTTTCGTACAACCTTATTTTTTAAGCTTTCTACTTTTCGGGGGTAGTTAATTCACAGTTAGATAGCATTCAGCATTAGGTGGAAGATTAAACCACACGAGTACGTAGTATCGAGGATTATCAGTGATTTTAGGATCTCGATGACCCTTCTTTTTAATATTTTTGGTTATTAATTTTATTGTTTCAGTTGTTGTAGTTCTTTTAGTTTCATAGTATAAGTTTCCTAGTCATAGTGTAGGTTTATGTTGTTAGATTTGTTGACTACTTTTTGATATATGTTGCTCCTTGATGTATTTGACTTTGATATTTATACAAGTGGAGCACTTTTTTTGGCTATTCTTTCTGTGTTATCTTTCTTTTGATTTCAGTTCCTGCACATAAGTTGCATTAGACCGTCGAATCTTCAAATCTATATCAAACCGGTGTATTTCTTTCTCTACTCTCCTACATTATGCTTTTCATTTTCTATTTTAAACATTAAGGACAATCTTTAGTTTAAGTGTGGAGGGGGGGGGGATTTATCAT
>JAOXYD010026973.1:0-14326 GCA_028565735.1 Pinacopodium congolense | reverse complement strand
ATTGGACACTATTCTTAATCTCTCAAAATTAATAAAAACATAAAGAATGATGGAATAAGAAAACTCTCCTAAATGAAGTAAATAATAAAGTACTTGATGGAGAGATTGTTGTCCACTTTTGCTACCTACAAACAACCATATTAAAGAAAGGAAAAGCAATAAAATGCAAAGGAACAAAAGAATTAACTAATAAAAAGAAAAAACACAAAAACTAAAGTAAAGGTTAGGTTTCCTTCCAACAAGTGCTTATTTTAGGTCTTTAGCTTAACCTTTATTTTGTTCAATATCTAATATTGAATAGGATTTTGAGACCACAAAGAAATATGCATAATGTCATCGATGAGTTTGGAACAGGTTCCCTCAAAATGGACTCCTAATTAGTTGGATGTCTCATAGCATTGGAGGTATGGAACCACATTACTTATCTGCCAAAGTTCAAGGTCTATTCTTCAATATGGATATCTCCCTTCAGACAAGATGGTCTCCTACATAGTGTAGATGATGATTTTGGAGACTCATCATCCTACTCGTTACCTTCCCACTTCAGCTTACTTGGCCACAACTCTTTTCAATAGTTTTTTACCTTGTTGGTTTGGTTCGCTCTTCTTCTCTTTTTCCTTTTCTTCAACATACGAACTGCTAGGAAAAGGAAGTAAAACTTGGTTAGCAATACCAAAAGATGGACTACTTACCTTAGGAGGTGTTACATCCTCCTTTATTTCTCGAACGATAGCCTTTTCCTCTCCTAGATTTTATTGCTTTTCCTCCATCTCTTTTGGGTGCTTTACTTATTCTCCACTCTCTGATGAGTCAACGCACACCTCTTCCCTTAGATCTCTCTCGAATTGACTAAGAATGCTTGTAAAAACTTGGGTTTAATCTTAACTATGTCTGCTAGTTGGCTTACTTGACATTCCAAGTTCTTTAAGCTACTCCTCATGTTCTGTTGGAATTACAGAGTGCTCATCGACAAACTCTCTACGATCTCCTCCAAGGACATCCCATCAACTTATGATGAAGATGGTGGAAGTGGAGGCATAAGTTGGAAGTGCAGCTGAAGTTAGTGGCACCTTAGTAAAAAATTGAAGCTACACTACTATGTATCCTACAAGGTAGGATAGATACAAGTATGACAACTCAAAAATAAGCAAGCATTACATACCATATCTTCTTATCTTCATCCATCATGACTTGGTCCATTAAGAATATGAGATTCATCACTTGTTTTTCTAACTTGGAAGTAGTAATAAAAATTAAACTCATTATCAAAATAATAATAATAGGAAAGATAAGAATTAAAAGTGCGCTAGTAATGAGCCATCATCGCTATAAATCCTTAGAACTTGAAAAAGTTGTGAAGCCAAAACAAACATAAAACAAGGTAACAAAAATCAACAAAAACAACACAAGAAAAAGCTAAAACACAAACTTTAATTCCCCGGAAATGACATGTTGCCAGTCGATCTTACTGAAAATAAACTCAAATAGATCTATTTTTTGGCACACAAATTACCAATTAATTTAAGGCCAACCTTTTGGCAAATGCACCAATCGCAATAAGTAATATAGTAAAGTATATTTAAGACTCTGAATGTCGATCCCATGAGAAAATGTATATGATATAAGTGTTAAGTTAATCGAATTACAATTATTTAGAAAACACTGAATTATAAATTAATTAAAAGATTAAAATCCTAAATTAGAAAACCTAAAAAGCTTCCAATTAGTTGTACAAGAGATCAAAGATACTTTTTCTAATTCAAATTATTCAGTTACGGTTCATGTAGTTGATAATTTAATTGATTAGGGATTTATAATATCTAATCTAAGGTATCTTCATTAAATTAAGACACCGCTATAGTTAAAACTTTACCTTATCTCTATTGGTCCTACTATGAAGTTTGATTATACATCAAACTTAGGTAATAGGCTTAAAGATCAAGAAGTCTAGTCTTTAAATTCCATATTTTAAAACTAATACTCTTATGATTAACTAGAGTTTGGTTATATACTAATTTAAGACACGTTGTTTATTGATCTGTTCAATAACTTAAGTAGATTTATTGAATCTTACATTATCTAATGACTTTATCTTAAGTGATCAATTTAAGATAAGTATTAAGCATCTAATAAACAAATATTAACTCACAAATCATACATTAAGACATCAATTAACACATTAATCAATCTGACTTAACTAAAAATTAATATTAAGCATATAAATTAATCAAAGAACATAAGATAATTAACTTAAGCAATATAGCCTTGATTAATTCAACATAATGACATCATAAAATGAAATTAAGAGTTAAAATCACTAAAGCATATCCCCAAATGATGATTTAGCTCTAAATCATATTCATGCAACTTATGAAAACATAAAACAACTTGCAAACTCAAATTACAAAGATTGAAATGGAAAAAATAACTAAAACCTAACTAAAAGTAACATTGATCTGAAAAATATAAGAAAGAAAAGGTGTTTGCAGCCCTAATCTACTTGGTTCTAATGCTTGAAGATGCCCCTCTACTTATAGGAAGCAACTACTAAAGATTAAAGTAAGTGGCAATTGCAAATGTTGAAGAACAAGCCAAAAAATGTGTTTGCTGATGCTATATGATGAATGCTTAGGAGTTATATGGTAACTCCTGTAGATCATCGTAAAACTTCTATAACTTGATGTTTTTGCTTCCTTTTTACACATTTCTTCAAGTATTCACATCAATCTACAAATTAAAATTTTTTTAACATAAATCAAATATTGAAGCGCTAAAATAGGGGCAAATATACAACAAATGACATTTAAAAACCTTATAAATTTTACCCCTGGCAACTCCCCTACACTTAAGTATTTGTTTGTCCTCAAACGAACTAATCCATCATTAAATTTTCTAAATAATATATAATTATAAGAAAAAAAATCAAATTCTTCTAACATAATCATTGAAATCTTTTCCTAATTTATTCAATTATCGAAGAAATCATTAAAATGTTATCATGATCAATTAAGAATGTTAATTAACAAGAAAATTCAAATTCAAATTTTTCCTTAAACTTCAACCTAAATCACACAAATCATTTCTAATATAAAATGAATATAAACAAAGCAAAATGTATTATCTTTAAACAATTTTCATCTTTTATTTATTTTTAAGATGAAAACACAAAAGTGAGTTTTAGAAGCTTGGTTGATAAGTCATTTAGTCTTTTTATACGAAAGTGAACACTTTATCATGAACACTCCCAGTTACTCAACTAAATTACATCACATCAACTGACTACTAGCATCACTTAATAATTTTAACCTTTTATCAGTTAAAAGTCAGCGGAGTGAATTTATTTACTCATTTATTAATAACTTTGTAAAATTTTAAATTTAATTGAAACAAGATATTTAAAAGATGTCACAAATCACTTATAAATATACATTTTATATTTAAAAAATCATAATGATCATCAGGTACTCATTTTTCCAAAAACATGAAAAAATCAAATTCAATTTTTAATTGGCATTATTAATTAATGATATAACATCTTAAATTATACAAATACTTAAAATCAAAAGAAAAAATTTTCAATGAAAAGTGAAAATGTTTTGAAAAATTTTCACAAATTATATATTATAAAGAAAATGATGACAAAATGATATGCTATAAGATAAGAAATACTCAAGTGTGATTAAAAGACATATCCCTCCCCCACACTTAAATTGAACATTATCCGCATTACTCTTAAATCAAAACTAAAGCATAAAATGTGAAGGAAATGGAAATAATACACCTAGATAAAGATGTGATCGTGAAAACACTCATTTAAGGTATTTTAGCTGAACCTTAGGGTTAGAGAGTTTTCAATCTCTTCGTAGGTCTACCACCTAGCTTTTCATTCTCATCTTGATAATAATAAAAAGCTAATGGTTCAGTGGTTTCTATGTCACTCAGAAGAAGTTGGAATTCACAACTCTTACCCTCAAGGAAGCAACAAGAAATAATATCTAGGTATACAACTCTCGACCTAGGATTAAAAGCTAAAATACCTAAAAAATCAATGCTCACAAAAGCTTCTTGAAATTCTCGAACCAACTCATTTTCAACAATCTTACCTTAAAGCATAAATTCAATAGCTTTTAAACTTGTTGAACTTAAAACTAGGGTAGGCTCATCACTAATGCTTTCTAGTTCACTTGGCTTTGAATGATCGATTCCAATTGATTCTAAAATTTTCTCCAGGTTCTCATATCACTTTCAGGCTAAGAAGAATGATCTAAATTGGAAATGAATGTAGCCTTGTTAAGCTAAAAATAATCAGGATGGCCTATCCAATTATCAGTGAGAGCATCGTCTGAACACTCAGAATATTGTTGACTAAAAAATGATGAAGATTGCGCAAAATAAGATTGATGACGCCAAGAATAATCAAGGTAATCATCGAAATCAAAGGCATAGATATCATCAAAATACTTAGATTGACCTATCCAATGTAAGCTCTTAACTTGAGGCTTATACCACTGGTAATCATACCAAAGGTCCTGTTGCCTCCACATCTTTTTTAATGACTAAATGAAGTCACCAAAATACAACTTATCACAAAAACAAAGAAAAAATAACATAATGAAAAAATAAGAAATTCTAATCTAAACATCAAATAAACGCATAAAACAAAATAACACATGCAAAAATAAATAAATAAATTTATAGAGTAATTGACACCGATATGTTTCTAATATTATAATTAAACTTTCCTGGCAATGACAACAAAAACTTGTTTATCGATCGGTCTTGCACAAAATAAGCTTAAATAGATCTATCTTGTGAAATACAAATTCCCAATTAATTTGAGACAAACTTTTCAATAAGTACACTGGTCACAACAAGTAATATAGTAGAGTATATTTAAGACTCCGAATGTCGATCCCACGAGAAAGTGTATATAATATATGTGTTAGGTTAATTGGATTAAAATTATCTAGAAAACACTTAATTATAAATTAATTAAAAGATTAAAAACCTAAATTAGAAAACCTAGAAAGCTTCTAATAAATTGTAAAAGAGTTCATGGTTACCTTTCCTAATTCAAATTATTTAGTTAAGGCTCGGATGGTTGATGATTTAATTGATTAAGGATTTGTAATGCCTAATCTAGGCATCTTCACTAAATCAAGACACAGCTATAGTTAAGACTTTTCCTTATCTCTATTAATCCTATAATAAAGTTTGATCATGCATCAAACTTAGTTAATATGTCTAAAGATCAAGAAGTCTAGTCCTAAAATTTCCTATTTTAAAACTAGTACCCTCATAATTAATTAGATTTTGGTCATGTACCACGTTGTTTATTAATCTATCTAATAATTTAGGTAGATTTCTCGGAACTTAGATGATCTAATGACTATATCTTAAGTAATCAATTTAATACAAGTATTAAGCATTCAATAAAAAAAGATTAACTCATAAATCATGCATTAAAACATCACTTAACACATTAATTAATCTAACTTAATTGAAAATTAACATTAAGCATATAAATTAAATAAAGAACATAAGATAATTAACTTAAGCAATATAACCTTGATTAATTCAACGTAATAACATCATAAAATGAAATTAAGAGTTAAAAGTCACCAAATCACATCCCTAGATGATAATCTAGCTCTAAATAACATTTATATAGCTTCTATAAACATAAAAACAACCTACAAGCTCAAATTATAAAGATTCAAATGAAAAAACTAACAAAACCTAGCAAAAACTAACATTGATATGAAAAGTACAAGAAAGAAAAGGTGGTTGTAGCCCTAATCCACTTCATTCTGATGCTTGAAGACTCCCCTCTACTTATAGGAAGTAGCTGATGAATATTGGAGTAAGTTGTAGCCACAAATGTTAAAAAACAAGCCAGAAAACACATCTGTCGATGCTATACAATGGGTGTTGGAGAGTTATACGGGGGTTTTCTAGACCACTGTATAGCTCCTATAGATTATCGTATAACTTTTATAACTTGTTTTTTTACTTCCTATTTACACATTTCTTCAAATACTCACATCAATCTATAAATTAAAATTTTCTAAAAATAAATTAAACATTAAAGCATCAAAATAGAGGCAAATATACAACAAATATCATTCAAAAACTCTATGCAATTTACCCTTAACACAGCATAAAAAATTTGTTAAAGCATGTCGCAAGCTATCAAATAATAAAATACCTAACTAACTATATAGTAGGGTAAGTCAATGTTGGTCTAACAAAAAACTAATAGTGTTTTTTAGTTATACTTAATGTTGTATAAAAGAAAAAGAAAATTAAAAATACCTAATTGTGAAGGAATTTAAATAAATTAAAAAGACAACCAACGAAATTAAAGTGAATCAAATAAGAAAGAAAATAATAACAAACAAATAACAATGATAAAAATTTTGGTAGAAGAAATTGTCCTAATTTATGAATTACAATTGATTATAAAAAATATAAATTATTATGTGACTAAGATGCTAGTCTATAGACACAAACAAGCTCTTAAGTCCAAAGTTCCTCCAGTTTTAGGTAAGTTTTACCCCTAACCGCGTGACAATCTAGAACAAGTTCTTAAAATTTGGTGGCGGAATAGCATAAAGAATTAGGGAACAACTAACATAGGTCATAATCTTGCAAACTTGGATCATGTAACCTAAAGAATCGAAACTCTAAGCTAAATTGATTAAGTCTCAATAACAAACTCAACTAACCTATTGCCACTTTTGAATTTCTCTAATGACAATTATAGATCAAAAACTAAAGCTTAGCAATCGAATTAGAAGTTACTAATAAGGTAATCAATCCTACTCATAATTCCTAATTCATGGCATGAAATCGAAATTTCCATTCAATCATAACATAAAAATACAAGACCCATTCAATTTCAATTCCAATCTCACAACTATAACATATTAATCCTTTAAATATCTTCTAACTCAAATAAAATTAAGCTATCATAATAAAATCAGCAATAACATACACTGAAATTAAATAAGGCAGAAGATAAAATGCAAACAACATAAAGGAAATAACAAAAGAAAAGCTATAATTTGAAGATAAAACATTATATTAACAAAAACTCAAGGTTTAACATGCATTTAACAAAACCCAAACACAATACATAAGGAAAATAAATAAAAATGGAAAGATGACAGAGAAAATAACTAAAACATAATGTATTTAACACCTAAACACTTAACCTAATGGCAGAACATGAAAACAACATGAAAAGAGATGGAAAAATAACTAGAACCTAAAGGAAAACAAGAGAAAATAAGGGTTGCCCATGTAGGGAGCAAAAACTCTAAAAAAATCTGCTCTAATATTCTATATATATGGATTTGGGAGTGAAAAGGCAAGTTTGCCCCTTACTTTGCCTGATGGTGGTTCATTTATCCTTTAATGGTGGTCTGTTAACCAACACTGAGGATTCTGGATAATTGAGTTCAATGGTAGTTGATTGGAGTTAAACATCACCATTGTATTCTTGGGTAAATCACCATTTAGCTCCTTGACAAGCTTCTCCTTACTCTATTTTGCTCCAGTTCTTTTCCAAATTTGATCTTTTCACTTTGTATTTATGTCCTAAGGTCAAATCTACATGTAAACTCAAAAGAGACTCAAATTAAACATTTAAAAATCAAAATAGGGATGAAATCATATTGAAAAAATATAAAAAATACTATAAAATACATTCATGTTAAATGTACAAATTTTGGTCATCTTAGATAATCAATACCTGTTTTATAACAAAAAGCATGTGTTGAACTAAAGGAGATTCTAATCATATGTTTTGATAATGATAAAACATTATTATTACTAATGTTTGCTTTTTGATGTCTTAGACAGATAGGTTGATAAAAATTGTGTAAGGAAATATGTTGGAACCTAAAGTAAAAGAGCATCCATGAAGAAAATAGAAACGAAACAAACATTGCAAAATTAAAGTGAAGATCAAGAGAAGAAGATCAAGGTTGAATAGGTTTAGGAAAGTGTCTTAATTTGTAACTCTTCTTGATCTTAATCAATGCTTAAAAAGGGCTCACATTTGCATAACATATTTACATGAATATTTGGGTATAGGTTTTGCGTAAATATTTTAACAATTAGTTAATTTGATTATAACATTAACATGTTAGGAATTGATTTAGAATGTTACATTTGTATAAAGTTGCATAATTAAGAAGTATTGTGATAAATTGTTTTTAAGTGTGCCTTTTAATGTGTCTAAAGGTTTTAAATATTGTTTATGTATGATTGAATGTATTTGAGTCAAATTAATGATGCGAATTTTCATTTTTGAAATAGAAACTTTAAAAAGGTTTTGAAAATGTTTATAATGAATAACTAAGGTTAACTTTGGGTTAGAATCAATCGAAATATTTTGGAAATTCAAAAATCCTAGGAATTGGTTTTGAAACATTGTTAAAGTTACATTTAATGTTAAGAAAATGTTTGAAGTGTTTTGTAATTTATTTGCATCATTTTTATACACTTATGGGAGTAAAACGATGGTATACAATGGTTGTTGCTCAAAAGAAAAACAACGTCATTATAGTTTTTCATCATCAACAGCGGATTTAGTTGAAAATCAACAACGTCGTTGATAAACTTAGAAGCCACCGTTTAAGTTTAACGGCTAGCTTTTATTTTCAACTTTTAACTAATTTTTATAAATCCAATAGCTAACTTTTCCAGTTGATAGCTGCTTCAGCCTTCCAACTCTATAAATCAGAGTTCTAGACCATTTGTTATAATCTTTAGGCTCCTTTAACATTGTTTTACGCAAAACTTTCCAAATTTACAAAAGCTATCTTAGTTTTGTTGCTACTCTTCTTTCATTCATTATTTTCTTGATTTAAATCCATTTTGGGAGCTTCAAGATTATGATTGTAGTTTTTTTTATATATATTCATGAGTTTACTAATCATATATTTGTATTTTTAGGATTTTATTTCATTAGATTAAGCTTATAAAGACATACACATTCAAGTTGTCTAGTTTTGCATGTTTCATCTTTCATACTCATCTTCCTTGATTTACATCTATTTCTAGTGCTTTAAAATTAGTCTAACACAATTTTAATTAATAGATTAAGGTTTAAATAGGTTTCTTGTATTAATTTTATGCCATTTGAATGGTTAGAAATGGCGAGTTTATAGGTTGGAACTTAAATACTGCAGTTTTGATAGCTTGTGCCTTTATTGCGTTAAATTAAATTATTTGATGCTTTAATCTCATTTTTGTTGCATCAATTAATTTGTTTATGATATGTTTTGGTAACAAGTTAGGAGACTTGCTATATTGTTTATTTGTTTCTAAAAGTTACAAAAACTTTGTCATTAAATGAGCTTTATTGAAGCACCATTAAAGGTATAATTAGATACCTATTTGGTGGGTCCTTGCTTTAGTTGATTAATTGTTGAGGTATAAGCTTCTCTTTTCCATTAAAAAAAGTGTTAGTAGGCTACTTTTGACTTGTAATAAATAATATTTGAGTTATTTATGATTATTGAATCTGATTTGTATGGGTTTATGCCATGTATGGGCATTAGATAATACACTAGTTTTAATATTGCATAAGTTGCATTATAAGCCCTTTTAGGCATTGTTTTTTATCAAGCATTTATTGAATTGTGTAAGCTTGAATTAAGGCTTAGGAAACCTGAATTTAGGGGCTACCTTTGTTGGTTTAAATTATTAATTATTTGTTTATTTAAAGGATTACTCTTCACCCATCTAAAATAAGAGTATAAGAGTTCTTCTTCACCCATTTGAAAAGTAAGATTGTGTGGGTTATTCTTCACCCTTAAGAAAGATTCTATTAGATTACTCTTTACCCTCTTTCTAAGAATTAGGATTGTAAATGTTCCTCTTTATCTCCTTTGTGAAAAGAAGAAGTTGTAAGGATTACTCTTCACTTTAAGGAAGATCACTATAATTAAAACTTCTAACAAGTAGTTAGAGAGTGGATTAGGCAATTATTAGGGATTGTTGAACCACTATAAGTTTTGGTATTCCTTCTCTTCCTTATCTCTTTATTTATTGTTTGATTGCGTGGTTTGCCATTAATGGTTGTCTTTTGACATTCGCATTTTCATATCATTTTAGTTTGAATATTAGTTTAGTTATTACATTTAGGTTAACTTGTTTTAGGTGGCTAGTTTAATTGTATGAAAAAGTTTTAATCTCTCAATTCACCCCCTCCTCTTGAGTTCCTTTGGAGTTTACAATTGGTAACAGAGCGTAGGCTTGACATTTGCATTAATTTCTAATGAAATTACGAGCAAGCATCCATCATGGCATATTTGGGAAGTTCATCTAGTTATGAGGGATAAAATGTGAGTAGGGCTCTGTTCTTTGATGGAAATGAGTACTTGTATTAGAAAAGTAGGATGAACTTTTTCCTTCAAGTCGAAAATGTTAAAATTTAAGATATAGAGAATCCTTAGGGTGAAGGAAGAGTGGAATATGAAAGATGAAAGATTAGTTTCACTTAATAGTAAAGACATTCATATTTTGCTTTATGCATTAAGTATAAGTTAATTCAATAGAGTATCTATATGTGAAATAGATGAAGAAATTTAGGATACCCTAGAAGTTACTCATAAAGGTACCAACCAAGTGAAAGAGAGTAAGATTTCCACATTCATTCATCAATATAAATTATTTTCAATGCATTATAATGAAAGTATTTCTAACATATATACTAGATTTGTTAACATCATCAATGCATTGAAGGGTTTAGGAAGAACATATTTAAATGTTGAACTTATTAGAAAGATTTTGAGATCTTTAACTAAGGAATATGAGGAAAAGGTAACCACCATTAAAGACCCCAAAGATCCTAACCTTTTTCCTTTGGAGGAATTGATAGGTTCATTACTTACACATGAGATGACGATGAAGGATTCAAGAGCAAAGGAGGAGGAAACTACATAAAGAAGGAAGAACTTGGCATTCAAAACCAAAAAATATGTATTTAGTGAAAAAGGAAGCTCTTTGGAAGATAGTGATGAGCAGGTAGCTCTTCTCTCCAAAAAGTTCAATAAATTATTGAATAAGAAAGTTCACTTTAAGAAAAGAGAGCAAAGTAAGTATGATTATAAGAAAAATCCTACTAATGTTTTTTTTTTTTAATGTAAGAAACTAGGACATTTGAAGAGCCATTGTCCACTTCTCAAAACAGGAAGGGAGAGAAAGCCTTAAAGGCCTTGTAGGAGACCGAAAGCAAAAAGGAAAACGAAAATTTCAAAAATGAATGCACCAAGTTTTGTCTCATGGACTTAGATGATGAGGTACCATCTTCTTCCCATTCTAATAATGATGATGAGAATGAGAATATTGTTATAGATGTGGGTTTAAGTTATGATGAATTGGTTAGATGTTTAGAATATGATACCATAAGAATGTATGAAACTAATGGATGATTTTAAATCAGAGAATGAGAAGTTAAAGAATGATTTACATGTCTTAGAATCTAAGAGTGTGGAGTTTGATGATGAAAGAAAGAAGATGATGGATGAAAATGATTCCTTAAAGAATGAGGTCAAAAGTCTTAAAGAATCATTAAAAAATCTTACAAAGGAAAAAGAGAAATTAAATAACATGCTATATGCACAAAAGGCTTCAGATGATAAATGTGGCTTAGACTTCACTCAAGGAAGTGGAATACCTAATGCTAAGACTATTTTTGTAAAGGGAAAAGTTTAGATGAAAAGCATGTCCCTACGTCATCTTTTGATAATGATGCATCATCTTCTAGAACTCAATATAGAAATATTTATCATGCTTTTATGTATGCTTCAAATACAAAATCATCAAGCACTTATGAAAAGACATAGTTTCTTTACAAATACAAAATCATCATATAATACATATAAGCCACAATCTATGCACACTCGACCTACATATTCATATGCACATTGTTCATTCGTAAAATAAACTATGCGTTTTACACTCAAAACTGTAAGTATACTTATCGTACTTGTAGTAAAGAACGGATATCGATCCCACGAGGATTGTATCTAGACACCCTATTAATTTGGTTTACACTTTGTTCAAGAAATCAAATTAAAATAAATAAATAAATAAGATGCAAACAGATTTGGAAGTAGGAGTGAGCAACACAACCAATTGCAACACAACAAACTGAAAATTCGAAGAAAGTCAAGATTTAGGCATAGGATTTGTCGTTATCCTTATTTGTTTCCCTTTGACTAATTAATCTCATTTATATTTGGCCCAAGATTTCCTAATATTTTAAACTTTTGTTGAAAGCTTAATAAACAACACAAATATTTATAAAGTTAAACCAACAACCAAAGGATCCCAAATAATTCAAATAACAAATCCTAAAAATATTTTAGCAACACATAATAATAAAAATAAATTCAATCAAATCTATATTCTTGAAAGTTCAAAACATAACAAAATAAAATCAAACTAAAAATAAAATAAAATAAACATGAAAATAAAATATAGAACTTGATGTTGGAGGTTGTGTGTATGTTTGGAGAAAAAACTTGAACTTTGATGAATCTTATTGCTTCTATCTGGTTCTTGGTGTGTGCAACTGCTTCTTTTTCTTTTTCTATTTCCCCCTGTGTGCCTCCCTATCTTCGGTTTTCTTGTCTGCCTCTTCTTATTAATCATGTTTGTCCTTTTTTTAGGGTGTCTGTATTTTTTTTTTGTGTTTTTGGGTGCAGTATCTTCCACTTGGATTGGGGTTGCTTTACGTCCCCTGCTTCTCTTGGTCTGAAGGAGCCTGATGGGTCCGTCTGGGTCTTGGTCTTGGAGTGGCTGGAACTAATACAACCCAGGGTCTGTCTACTTGGTGGACTGGGCATTGGTGTGCAGCCCTAGCGCAGGAGGAGAAGCAGCTGGCTGGTCTAGTCCAAGGTAGGAGTGCAGCCCATTAAGTATGGGTGTAGGGAGCAAGCACAAGCTTCAGACAGGCTCCATGCATGAACGGGTCAGACCGCCAGGCCAGGCACAGGCCAGCAACAGGTGAGCCTAAGCGTGGGCTGCTCAGTCCTGTCCAACCCAGGCGTAGGCGGGTCAGGCCTCCCAGCATATTACTCCCTCTTCCAGGCTTGGTCTTGGGTAAGCTCCTTCAAGCTCTTAGTTCATTCTTCGTTTATGCTTCATTTTTCTTTTTTTTTCTCTTCAATTTTAAAATTTAATTTATCCTACACAATAAATAAATACACCAATAAAATTTAATTCTAACCCTACATTAACAATTAAATAATAAAAAAATGAATAAAAACACTTAAATAGTCAAAACTTACTCCAAATTAATACCAAAAAGAACAAAACACTAATAAAGATTATGCTAAATAAAAACACACAAAATAAATCTTAAAACACAATAATAACAACCTATTATACAAGAAACACATGCAAAACACTTAGAAAAAGACATACTAAAACACAATTATCCACTTCCCCACACTTAAACCTTTGCTTGTCCTCAAGAAAAAATCAAATTCAACCAATCAATTCCATCACTTCATTGTCATAAAGATTAAAGCATTCAATCCCACAATTTTTAGCCAGCTTATGTATCACTCTAATACATATATCAGACTACTTTTGATTAGTGTGCATAAGCAAACTCAACTTATGAATCTTCCTCACGGTTTCACTCATTTCACTCAAGTGTTTGATGGTTCATGTTTCGCTCAAGCTTCCTATAGGAAACTACACTATCATGGGCTTGCTAATACACCAATTCTTCTCCACAATGATTACATGCTAAAATAGATCAAAAGGACTTTGCTTTGAGTGGTAATGGGGTTAAGATTAAGGTTGGTCAAAAAGTGGTTAAAGGGTTCATCACAAGCCTTCATAAAGTATCAAGTGTACAAAAGGATGAAACAAACAAGCTTTAGAGATATACAAATGAATAAAACTACTACTCCAAACTTATTGATGCTACTAAATGTTTTTTCTTTTTTTCTTTTTTCTTTCTTTTTTAATAATAATAACAAAAAAATAAACAAAATAGTAGCTACATGAAATGTGTTCAAAGAGTAGCAATATCCCTAAACTCATGTAAAAAAATGTAGCTCAAAATCCCAAATGTGTCACTTAATACTCTACCAAGCATGTAAATAGGTAAGTTAATGGGGTTTTAGGTTTTAAATGGGGTGTTTTCAAGAAAAGAAAAGGATTAAGGCTCAACAAGGGTAGCAAGGGATAATAAAAGGTATGTCATTTAATCTAATGTTAACACAAAAAGGGCCTTAATCATCTCTATTAAGCATGCATCCAGTAGATTCAAACCGATTCAAAGCAAGTTCTG
>JAOXYD010026952.1:0-14326 GCA_028565735.1 Pinacopodium congolense | reverse complement strand
CACTTTCCTCGTAATACATGTTTTTCCAAGTTTGTCAAGGTTTAAAGTAAACTCTTTATGCTTCATTCTTCACCCTTCTTCACTCATTCGAATTTTAAGCTTCTTTTTTCTTTTTTTTCACTTTCTTCCAACTTCAAATTTCAACTTTCAAAAACCTTACATAATAAATAAATCCACCAATAAGATTTAATTCTAACCCAAAATTAACAATTAAATAATAAAACATAAAAACTTAAATAAAAATACTAAAATGATCAAAACTTACTTCAACCTAATACCAAACATAAACAAAACAATAATGAAGATCATACCAAACAAAAACACATAAAACAAGTCTTAAAACATAACAATATTAACTTATTATGCAAGAAAGACATGCCAAACACTTAGAAAAACCTATACTAATGCACACTTATCACCTGTACATATCTCATTAAATTAAATTGGCCAAGTGTTAAGTTTAATTTTGTTAAGAAAATTTTTAAAACTCAATTCACCCCCCTCTTGAGTGTTTTTAGGGCTTACAAAATCATTTCCTCAATGCCTCCATTGTGAAAAGTTGTCTTTACATCCATCGGATGTAGCTCAAGATCAAAATTGTCATAAGGCCCACAATAGTGCTAAAAGAGTCTTTCGAAGTACTGGAAAGAAAGTCTCTTCATAGTTAATGCCTTTCCCCTGATCGAATCGTTTGATGATAGGACGAGCCTTATATCTCTTTATATTATCCGCTATGATTTAAACCTTTCTTAGTGAAGTTTATATACGTACTGAATAACATAAATTTGTTTTATTTTACTAATAGTTTTTAATGTAGTACTAATATGTGTACAAGTTCAAAGGCCTTTAATTTGGCCACTAACTTGTTTAAATATTTATATATAATTTTAATTAAAATAAAAATAAATTGATATGTAATTTACGTTTTAAATTTTAAAGTTATTTACATTATTACTTGTCTATTATTGTTTCCTTGATATTATAGTAAAAAGAAATAATAATTATGCACAAAACATTATAAGAAATCTTCTACAAACTCATGAAATTACTTATGAAATTTATTTATACATGATTTTACCATTTTTCATATTCAATATATTTAATTTACACTTATTCATATATATATATCTCTAACAATGCACAATATTTTCATATACATTAAAACAAAGTTTAATAGCATAAGTCTTAATTATTTTGTTTTTTATATAATTGTCTTATTGTTTTCATAAGTTGGAATAAGTACATTTTTTAAACACAATTATTTTTTGTTTAACCCCCTTCTCCAAATATCATCAAAAGTTATTACTATTATTTTCCCCCCTCATCCTAACGCTAGACAAGCTTGACCTTATCCAAAATATGTTTCTTTACTGTTTCGTTCTATTTTAACTCCTAATAACTTTTCTAAGTTGCTTTTTTAAAGAGAGTATAATATCTATGTAAATCATCATTAAATAGATAATAATGTAGGTTCTTATGAATTCAATTTTTTAAAAAAGTAGGAAAAAGGAAATATAAATATATAACAAAAAGGGACTATTAAAGGAGATAAGGTTGTTAAAACACAAAAAATTCCATGATACGGTGAATATTATTGATATGGTCAACATCCTTAATAAAGCAACTGTTGGATATTGTTTTTAATGTGCGAAATCTCATTTGATATTGTCAACGGTCTTATTATTTGATATAGTTAATATTCTTGTTATATAAATATCCCTTAATGATATGTATTTTCATATTATTTTTTCTTGTTGTTTAGATCCTCAACTTATATAAATAGCATTGTACGCTAACAAAAATTAATAAGAGAAAAACCTTTCATCATATTCTCTATCTCTTTTATCTATATCATATTCTCTATTTTTAAATGGTATCAAAGCTAATGAGTGGTTACATAATTCTCATACCCATTATCTCATCTTCTTCTCTTGCTTTATCCTCCATCGTTGCTTATTTTTCCTTTACAATCAAATTAAACATTAGAAATTATGTTACTTGGTGAGTCCAATTTATTACCCTTCTAAACTCCAAAAATCTCATCAGGTTTGTGGATGGAAAATCTTCTCCTCCTTTAAAAACCATCCTCTCTCAAAGGAACCCTCCTATTCCCATTCCAAACCCAAATTATCAATTTTGGTTTCAAAAAGATTAACTTCTTTTGTCCTAGATCATGCCTTTTCTTACAAAGGAAATTTTCCTATATATCATTAGCCATAAATCATCTTATTATGCTTGAACAGCCTTAAAACAAATGTTTGGTGTTGTCTCCCGAAATTGACAACTACAATTAAATATTCAACTCTAAGAATTGAATAAGAATGACTTATTCTTCTCCTAATACCTTCAAAAGGCAAAATCCTTTGCCATCATCTACAGAAACATTAGGAGTGAGAACCATAGTGCCATCATAGCACTCAATCTTTGAACTAAACTAGTTTTCTTTAATGATTTACATAGGCATTTAATTCTCATGAATTGTTGCTTCAAAGCCACCAAGAAGCTCATCTTGATAACCTTACTTACAAACACCTAAATCTTCCATTGCTACCAAACCTCAATCATCCACACCAAAACCCTCAACAAAAATCTCGAAAACCTTGTCAATTATATGGGCTAAATAATCACACAACTGATTGGTTTTGCAAGCACTACAATCACAACTATAATTCTCTCTTCATTAAAAATAATTAAAAAAAAAGTCCTTTACCAACCAAAATCTACAAGCCAACATCACCGATTCATATTCTTCTCCTCAACCTATCCCAACCAATGTTTGTATACCCAATCTCTAACTAACCTTCTTTACACCAACTAGCCCCTCTATAACCCTATACCTAATACCCCTCCATTCATCCGTGGTTAGCAAACATTGGGGGGCCCTCCCACATCATACCAGACATCTCTACATTAAAGTTTCCTCAGGCTTATAATGGCAATGTTCAACTTGTTGTAAGTAATGGCTGAAGGCCTAACATTCACCATACTAATACCTCTGTTGTTCCATCCTTCTTTTGTTTATTTTCTCTTTCTAATACCTTAAATGTTCCATTTGGTAAAATACCATTAATTTTTGTTTCAAAATTTTGCCATGAAAATAACATTTTCATTAATTTTGGATACATTTTTTTCAAGTTAAAGATTAGAAGATCAAAAAGGAGTTGCTCCATGGTTTGAATAAGAAAGGTTTGTATGTCTTTCTAATCTCTACTTCATCCAAAATTAACTTAGTTAAAACTAGTTCTTTGGAAGATTGGAATTGTTGTGTTGAATTATCCCAATATTATGACTTTGAATAAATTTTTAGAGCAAAATAAAATTTCTCTCTCAAATAAAAATAGTGTTTTTCAATATTCAATGTGTCACTTGTGGAAGTTAACCAAAATTTCTCTTATATCTGTCCATCACAACAGCGTATATCCTTTTGATATTGTCCATTTAGCTGTGTGGGGCCTAACACCTAGTTTGTCTAAAACTGGATTTATTATTTCGTTTTATTTATCAATTATTTTTCTGTTTATATCTACAATTTATTTTTTAAAAAAGTGAATTTATAATTTTTTCAATTTTAAAGCACTATTTAAAACATAAATTTCTACTAAAATTAAGGCTTTCTAGTCTGACTAGTGCGGTGAATTTCATAAATTAAACAAATTCTTTAATACACATGATACTATTTATCATATTGCTTATCCTTACATTCATAAGCAAAATGGCAAAAATGAAAGAAAAATTGTTAGTTGATTTTGAGCTCACTTTTCTAGCTCATGCATTTGTTCCTTTTTACATTAGCTTTATGCATCTGACACTATCATTTCTTTAATTAATATTCATTCATCTTTGGATTTAAATCATTTAAGTCATTTCAATAAACCTTTTCATTGTGCTCCAAATTTTACTACTTAAAAAAACTTCAATTGTTTTGTTTTACTCTAACTTCATCGATACAACTCTAATAAATTTTCTTTTCATACTAAAAATTTTGTTCATTTAGATCTATGTCCAATTCATTCTAGACATTGCTACTTAGATATTGATTTTGACTGAATATATATTACTTGTCATATTAAATTTAATGAGTCAAGTTTTTCCTTTAAAGTCAAGCACATTAATTCTGCATTTACAAATTAGAATTTGAATATTCCTTGGCTTGAAATTCATACTAATCTCACTTATCACATTTATGCAACACCACCACCTTCTGGTCCTTCTTTATCTAGTAAGCTTTCATCCTCCCCTCCTGTATTTTTGATGAATTCTTCAACCTCTCCAAGTCAACTTTCGCTCAATATACCATCACCAAATTCTTCACTTTTATCTCCTATATTATACTCCCCTTTCAATCCTGATGTCCCTCTTTCTCCTTTACCCATTCTTGTCTCCTCTATCTCAACATTCTTGCGTTTACCCTTAGTTATTGATCTTGCCTATTATCCTACTACCAAGGAATCTATTCCTCTCATAGTCACTAATACTTCTAGCCCATGTTTCCCAATTTCATCCTTGACCAACACCTGTGTTATGGTCATTTGAACAAAAATAATGCAAGCCTACAAAGATTTAACCTATGCCTTACTCACCAAGAGCTCTCCCGAAACTGAACTTACCTCATACACCCAAGCTATCAAAAACCTTGAGTAAAAAGAGGCTATGAACTCTGAGTTTGATGCTCTCATTCCTAATGGCACCTGGGTTCTTATTCAAGGCCTCCAAATTGCAACATTATTAGCACTAAATCAGTGTACAGGATCAAACATCACTTGGATGGGTTTATTGCAAGATACAAAGTCCATCTCATGGCCAAGAGCTACCATCAACAAAATGGCATAGACTATATTGAGATGTTTAATCCATTGGTTAAAGTAATCATAATTTAACTCATCATTGCTATTGCTTCTATGTGTAGATGGCCTCTCATGCAATTAGACAAATCTAATGCTTTTCTACATGGGAACTCATCAAAGGGTGTGTTTATGGAACATTTGCAAGGATAAAACAACAAAGATTTGCCTCAACATATATACTTACTTTGACAATCGCTCTATGGCTTATCCTAAGCTCTGCGAGCTTGGATTTCAAGGCTCGAGTCTTTTCTATTTACTTATAGATTTCATTCTTTATTAGTAGAATCTTCATTAGTTATAATAAAAAATGGTCAAGATTTCAAATTCTTTTAATTTATGTTAATGATATCCTATTTGATAGCTCATCTACTATTATTATTGATCATTTTTTCACAGCTTTAAAAGTTTTACTTCTTGTGCATAATGTGAGCTCCTTGAAGTATTTCCTTAGCATGGAAGCCTATGAAGATGATTGTGATGTTACCTTATGTCAGTGGAAAGATATTACTAACTTGCTCCATAAAATAGTCATGTAGGATGCTAAACCGTGCCTCATTCCTATGCCCACCATGCCACTTTTGTTTCAAGATGATGGCCCTCTCTTTGCTAATGCTAAAATTTATAGACAGATAGTGGGTGTACTGCAATATGCCACTTTAACTTGTTCTAATATTTCTTTCACTATAAATAAGTTCTGCTAGTTTATGTATAATCCCACTAAGGCACATTGGTTGGATTTTAAATGCCTTCTTTAGTATTAAACATTCTTTGAATTATCAGTTATTTTTTTATTGAGACCTAAGTTTACTTTGCAATGTTTCATCGACAGTGATTGGGTAGTAGTAATGATGATGGTCACTCCATGAGTAGATTTGCAAGCTACTTTGGTAATTCTTTAGTTTCATGGAATTCCAAAAAGCAACCCATCATTGCTTATTCCTCTACTAAAAGTGAGTGTAAGGCTTTAACCAATACAACTTACGGACTTCTTTAGATTCAACCTCTTTTATGTAAGCTACATGTTGTGCTTTCTACATCACCCATCCTATAATATGATAATGTTGGTACCATAAATTTGACTACAAATCATGTCTTTTGTAATTAGGCAAAACATTGTTCTTGATGATCATTTTATTTATTAACAAGTTAATAGAAGGAATATATAGGTTTGTTTTCTTTCTTCCTCCTATTAGATAGAGAATATTTTTACCAAGCCATTAGGGACTCGTCAGTTTCAGCATCTCTTTTCCCTCATTCACTTATTTCTAGTAGTCTAAAAGTTAAACAATTCCATAAGCTTTTAGGGGGTGTTAAGTTAAAAAATCTTTTGTAATATGGTGAATATCATTGATATGGTCAACATCCTTGATAAGGAACAAAATCCGTTTCATATTATTGTTAATGCATGGAATCTCATTTGATGTTGATGGTCTTGATATGTAAATATTTTTATTTGATATAGTTAATATTCTTATTATGTGAATATTCCTTAATGTTAGATATTTTCATATTAATTTCTTTTCCTATTTAAGATCCTCAAAATTTATAAATAGTATTATAAACTTACAAAAATTATTAAGAGGAAAACTCTTCATCATATTCTCTATCTCTACTATCTTTATTATATTATGTGCTTTTACGAAGGCCCCTTCTCTCTTTTTATAACATTATTGATATGGAATATAAGAGGCATTAACGACTCCTCTAAATACTTAGAGGTGAAGCATCTCATTAAATATATTTCTTCATCCCTTATTTGTCTATTTTGAAACTAAGATTAAATCACATGATGAAATTGCTTTTTAAAAATCCTTTTTAAAAGATTGGCACCATCTCAACAAACTACCATAAGCTTATAATGGTCAAACTTTACTTTTGGTAAATTATTTTGATCATGAAATTTTAAATATTTATCCCATATATCATAACCTTCATTTTAGAGCACTATATATCAAGATTTATAAAATATATATATATATATATATTATTGTATCGTAATGTGATGCCGTTGATGATAAAATATAATAATGTTGAGATGGACTTAATCATCATGTTTAGAATATTTTTTTAAATCACCCTATAAAAATTAAAGTTACATTTGGATCTATTTTTATTTTTTTATTATTTTTAAAATTTTCAACCTTTACTTTAGCATGAAAATAAAGTCCTCTTTATATATTTTTTAAAAAATTTACCATTAATGCCTTTGATTATTATTAATACCTATACAAATTTTTAGATCAAATTATAATCATTAAATTCTCTGGAGAAATAACAGCTCAACATAAGTAAATTGTGTCACTAGCTAGGATACACAAGTGTACATTTCCTATAAATCGTGATATTTAGTGTTACAAATCAAAGTTGAGATATATTTGTCATTTGTCTTATAGTTCAAGTGTGATGCCCTAACCTATTTCAAACTCAATTCCCAATTCACATACAATTCCTAAATCGCAACAATCCTAATTCCTCAACTCAATTCTTAATTTCAAATACAAATCCTAAATTCATCAAATTTTATCTAAAAGCTCATTATAATAACTTTAATAACTCACAAGGAATTAACTTAAAATAAAAAGGAAAATAATCATTAATAAAAAAACATAGTTTTCAATGTCAATAAATATAATAACTATCTAGAACAATCCATCAATCTCCTTTATATCGCAAAACAATTAAATTGTCAAAGAAAAACTAAATCGAACTAAAACTAATTCCTGTAGCATCCTGCGATAAGCTGTCTCATCTGTACTATCCAAAAACACAACTAAAAATCCAAAATACTCTAAAACCTACTGAAAATTTCCTAAAAATTTTAACGAGTAAAGAATGAACTGCCAACTCAGTAAGGCGTAACTAGAATATACTCGTTATGCAACATATAATACATACAAATATAAAAGAATATATATAAACATGTCATCATTGTATCGCAATGCATTGCAATTTTATATTACAATTTATATCTATTTATATTTATTTATTATTCTTAATCTATGCTCTAATTTCTAGATTTTTCATTTAATATTTTTCTTAAACTTTAGGGTCCTGCTTAAGCTAATAGTCTTATATCCAATGGTCTGCTGGTAAATATATCACATAAGACATTTCACACTCTTAGAAATATCCTGGGCATTCCCACTCCTAGAATACCGAGTCTCATCAAATAAAACAAATAGGACACTTCTCACTCTTGGAAGCATTCAGGGTATCTCCACTCTTGGAATACTAATAAAATTACTAAGAATATCTCCACTATTAGAATATCTTGGCACATGCCTGATAATCAATGTCAATGATATCGTATAAAAATCAAGACCATGAAATATAAATCTATCTAAGAAAACCACTAATTACAATTTCATTATATTCTCTTAATATTCCACAAATTCAACATCATCATGTTGCATCATCTTCTTTCATCATTGCATAATTCCATTATTTAATAACTCATCACAAAATTCACCACACATTATATACATATTTTTCATACAACCAAAATTAGCATAATATTCATATTCTCATCCATAATTCACAATAGATTCAGATAAATCACAAATCACATAGATTTTATATAACGCAATATTTTCAAGTTATATAACTCGTACAAAATCACATTTATTAGAAGTTTCACAAAACGCATACGCAGAGGCATTATATTTCCATATATTCACACAATAAACATAATATATTTATTTTTACCAAAGTTTCATAAAATATAATATATTTAAATATCATCTTCCACACAATTTACATTTTTCACTATTTACATAAAATCCATATAATAAGATACTTTAATTTATCAAATTCATATAAAAATCCTAAAAAATGTATTTTCACATAAAAATACAAAATCAGGTACATTCTAATTAATTCTCTTACTTGAAAATTGAAAACTCCGAATTCTAATTAATCTTAGTTTCCTTCTGATTTATCGTTAATACCTAAATAATAAGAAAATAATTATGCTAAACAAAATAAAACAAATTCTAAAAATTTTCTAATTTCTTAAACCACCCTTAACCTTCACTCAACTTCTCAAAATATTCTAAATAAACACCTTTTCTTATTTAACCCTCCAACATCCCAAAAATTACAATTATCCCTAAACTTCTTAAATTTTACAAATCCCTCCCAACTTTTTCCTAATTTTTACAGACTTTGTATTTTTTTACTTTTTATTTTTTCTCCTCTCCCCTAACCTTCTCTCTCCTCTACTTCTCCACTCTCTCTCTGTCGAAGCTCTTCCTCTCTTCTTCTTCTTCTTCTTCTTCTTCTTCTTCTTCTTCTTCTCTTCTTTCTCTCTTTCTTCTTTCTTTTTTTTTTGTCCTTCTTCTTTTCTTCTTCTTCTCTATTCCACGTTGCCATCTTCATCTCTATTTTCTAACTGTCCAGAAAATTTTTTTTTTTCAAATGAATAATCCCCTTCCTAACCATTTTCTCATTTATTAACTCAATCTATAAACACCCATACACATTCATTCAAATTAAAATATATTAATTTTAAAAAACAAAATTTTATAAAATTTTAAATAAATTTAAATTTAATAATTAATCTTAATCTAATAAAAATAACTAATTTAATTTTGAAATTGATTTAAGATTTTAATTGATTTTAAAGTTCTTTGCATATATTTAACTATGATTGGGCTATTTTGAATGTGGAATTATCTTGATTTGGATTATATTAACCCAACATTAGGTTATATTTGTAAGAATTTCTTACATGAAAACTTTATCATGTAAACATAAATACATAATCTTTATGATTGTAGAATCTAATAATTTTCACAATAATAGAAGCGTACCTTGATATATAGTGTTTCCCGATACCTTTTCTGAACAGATAATCTTCAAGATATTTTCAAGATATGTTTAGATTTTATTTTCTCTCTCTTACCCTTATTTCATTCTTTTTCCGTATGTTAAAACAATGGAATGACACGTGAAAACACATAATAGGTAAAGAAAGAGAGGAAGTAGTTATCTTTTCAAATTTAAATTACACCTCTTTTCATTATTCTTATATTGACGTTCTATCAACGTAAATATATCAAAATATTTAGTTTAATTAAATCATTATCTCCATTCAAATAATTAATTAGATTTAATATACTTAAATTATTAAACCAAATTATGTAGGTCACAAGATGAAACTATCTAATAATCTCCCACTTGACCTATGTAATATAATCATGGTTTAACAATATAACATAATATGCATATAATAAAAATTAAATTCCTTTTAATTTCATTAAGTGCAACATTAATAAAAATTAAGTAAAAACTAGAAAGGACCATAGCAGTTGTACATCTTTTAATTTGACATACTCCCTTCTATGTATCACTAAACTAGTTTATAACTCAATATGATTTATTACGAGATATATCTTAATAGTTCAACAATAATGTCTTTGTAAAAGACAGATCCGGTTAAAATCCACATAACCATTCATGTATATATACCAAAAATAAATAATAGGGTATAATATTGAAATATATATATATATGAGTTCAGAGTGTCAAATACATAAAATACATAAACAATAACATGTTGTTCAATCATGATACCCAATGATGCCCATTATTTTGACATGTTCATTAATTGTCTTTGGTGGCAATTCTTTTGTTAATGAATCTACTATCATAAGATTAGTGCTAATATGTTCAATTGACTCTCTTTGTTTATAAACTTCTTCTTTAATGACAAAACATTTTTATTTCCATATGTTTAGCACCCTTTGAATACTTGTCTTTTTTTTAAAAGAAGGTTGTTGCAGAATTATCATAATAAATTTTCAGTAACTTGGTAATACTATCGACAATTCTAAGTCCTGAAATAAAGTTTCGCAGCCATAAACCATTAATTATAGCCTCAAAGCATGTTACAAACTCAGCTTCCATAATGGATGTAGCAATGACAGACTGCTTCACACTTTTCCATGAGATTGCTCCTCCAGCAAAGAGAAACAGATAGCCAAATGATAATTTTCTCGTTTCAACACATCCGGCGTAGTCTGAATATGAATATCCAATCACTTCAAGATGATCGGATCTTTTATAAGTGAGCATATGATCTTTTATTCTTTATAAGTATCATAAAACTTTCTTTGCATCTTTCCAATGTTCCAATCCAGGATTACTTTGGTATCTACCTAGCATTTTAATAGTAAAACTGATATCTAGTTTAGTTTAGGTTCGAGCATGCATTAAACTCCCAACAATAAATGCATAAGGAATTCTTTCTATTTTTATGTGTTTCAATTCATTATTTGGACATTGCATAAGACGAAATTTGTCTCCTTTTTTAATTAGAACAACATTTGCCAAGCATTTGTCCATATTGAATCTCTTTAAAATCTTTTTGATATATGCTTTCTGAGACAGTCCTAATATTCCTTGTGATCGGTTATGGAATATTTTAATTCCTATCACATAAGATGCCTCATTTATATCTTTCATTTCAAAAGTTTTAGAGAGAAATGGCTTAGTCTCATATAACAAGCTAAGATCATTAGTATCAAGTAAGATATCATTAACATATAGGACAAAAAATATGAATTTTATCCCACTGATCTTTAGATATATACACCTATCAACGGTATTTTCTTTAAATATAAAAATGTAATAGTATCATTAAATTTGAGATACCATTATCGAGAGGCTTGCTTACGTCCATATATTGATTTCTTAAGTTTACACACAACGTTTGTCTTTCCGTTAACTAGGAAACCCTCAGGTTGATCTATATAGATTTCTTCCTCTAAGTTTCCATTCAGAAAAGTGATTTTCACATCCATCTGATGAAGCTATAAATCATAATAAGCTACCACTGCCATAATAATTCTAAAGGAATCCTTTTTAGAAATAAGAGAAAATGCCTCATTATAATCAACACCATCCTTTTGAGTATAACTGTTGGTGACAAGTCTATCTTTATATTGTTCAATATTGCCATTAGAGTCTCGTTTGGTCTTAAAGACCCATTTACATATGACTTTTTAACAACCTTCTGGAAATTCATCAAGATCCTAAACTTGATTGTCATCCATAGATTTTAACTCTTCTTTCATGACGTCTAACTATTTATTAGAATTTTCACTTTCCATGTCTTGTGAAAACAAAACTAGATCATTATCAATACCTAAATCACCTTCTACTTATTATAAATAAATCACGTAATCATTCGAAATGGCTAATCTCTTTTGTTTTTTAGATATTCTTAATGCAATTTCATGTGACTCATTTACAACATGTTCATTAACGATGACTTCATTATTTAGAACTTAGTCATGAATTTGTTGTTCTTCATCATGCATTTGTTGTTTTGGTAAGTTGTTAAAATTTTCAACAACTCTAGGAAACACTTGAGAAAAATTTATAGGTAAGAAAACTTACACTTTAACTTCTTGAATATTAATTTTACATGACTCTGAACTCCCACTAATTTATCCATTTTTTTATGAATCTAGCATTTCTAGTTTCAATAATTCTTGTACTATGATTAGGACAATAAAATATATACCCTTTAGACTTCTGTATAACCAATGAAAAAGCCATTGGTTGTTCTTGAATCTAATTTCCTTTCATATGGATTGTATATGCAAGGATTCCTTACTACCCAAACCATAAATTCAAATGAAAAGTATGTTTTAATGGGAAATTGAGTCAAAGCTCCAGTTGAAGTCATTGGAACCTATTGTTTGATTTTAGACAAATGACATCATTTAGATCTTTTCGAAACCCTTCATGTTCCTACAATTTCTCGAAACTTAGTTTCTTTGCTAAACTTGATGCTGTTGGATATTCCTTTAAATTTGACAATGGATGTTTCAGTTTGTTAAAAAATAATTGTCTTATTGGTTTTGGTATACACTGTGATGGTTTGTACAAATTAAAGTTTGATAACCTTTTTACTGAAACTTTGTTGACCTTGCATCATAATGTTGGTACTAAAACAAGTTTTATAAATAAAACATCAACTTACTTGTGGCATAAATGCTTGGGCCATATATCAAGGATAGAATGACCAGATTATTAAAGAATGAAATTCTTCCAGAATTAGGTTTTACTAATCTTGGAATTTGTGTGAATTGTATTAAGGGAAAACATACAAAACACATAATTAAGAAATAAGCCATAAGAAGCACACAACTCTTTGAAATTATACACACTGATATATGTAGGCCTTTTGATGTTCCATTATTTAGTAGAGAAAAGTTTTTCATCACTTTCATTGATGATTTTTCACATTATTGTTATATTTATTTGCTTCATGAAAAATCTCAATCAATAAATGCCTTAGAGGTATTTATCAATGAAGTAGAAAGACAATTAGATAGAAAAGTGAAAATTGTCAAATCTGATAGAGGTGGTGAATATTATGGAAGATATAGTGAAAATGGATAATTTCCTGGCCCATTTGTGTATTCTTCTTTTAGTACCAACATTATGATGCAAAGTCAACAGAGTTTCAGTAAAAAGGATAAAAGATGTATAAAAAGGGAAAGGATGCATTACCCTTATGTAATACATCCTTTCCCTTTCTCTTCTCCTTTTTGAACTTCTTTCTAGCTCCTTGATTACCTACGAGATTAATGGAGTGAATTCCTTATTTCTTAAGCCTTACTTTCTCTTGAATAAGCATACTTTATAGTTTATTCACATTCCATTTGTCTTTAATAGTATTGTAACTCAATTGGAATGGACCATATTCAGGAGGTAGGGAGTTAATAATAAATTGTACAAGAAAACTTTCACTCACTTCCATTCCTATAGATCTTAATCTTGCCGCTGTATTTATCATTTTAGTAATATGCTAATGCATAGTACGAGAACTATCGAACTTTATGGTGGTCAACATACCCATTAAGGTTCCAGCAAGAGATTTATCAGCAAAATTACACTGAGAAATATCTTCAACAAACTTAAGATACTTCTTAGCATTTTCAGTTTTGGGAATTTTAGCCTTAATGTTGTTAGCCACAGTCATTCGCATAAACATTAAACTTAGTCTATTTGATATTTTTCAGCGTCCATGAAAAGACTGTGCTTTAGCACTGCTATTATCTGTAAGTGTAGCGAGCTTATTAGTTTGGAGTGCCAAGTCAAGACTTAGGATTCTAAGGTTGAACTGAAATTGTTCACACCATTCATTAAAGTTAAGCCGATTAAACTTTATAATAGACGAAGCTTGCGATTGAATAACAATGGAATTGAATGCTATAAAATTTATATAAGAAATACTCTACGTTAATGCTTTGAATCATAATTTAAACACATAATAAAATTAATAACAAATATATCAACAATACAAATATATATTGTGGTTTTCTTTTGGGTAAAAAAACAATATATTAAACATATAAATTGAAGCTTACTATTATATTACATAATTGATAATCATACATACTCTAATTAGATAATTTTTTTAAATCTTTGGATATTTGAAATATTTCTAAGAAAGTATACTAATTATT